>BROG01000015.1:2577500-2767585 GCA_030159075.1 Atrina japonica
TATAATTCTAAACGACCAACAAGAACTACCTCGTCGCAGTATGCTAGTATTTTCATATCACCTCACAGAGCTGAAGCGAAGTTACTAACAGATGACGGAGATAGTGAAAATTCTAGTGAGGGATCTTTACCAAGAAGTGTGGATTCGGGTCGAGGATACTATGTCGGTCATCGGGGGTACGCCTCAGACAGTGCCTATGAACCAACCGGTGCTTATCTGAGTCCAAGTTTATCGCCAGGTCAATATGGTTCTGGGGACCGCGACTATCTCAAATATATGTACTCCGATGGGGGGTTGCCAAAGAAAATAACACCAAGATCGCCTTCAAAATCTATCCATGGTCATCAACAAATATCTCACCGAAGTATATCTGGTAGTGATTCCGAATCTTATGCCGGTGGACAACCAATACAAGATTATATCTCACACAGAGGGTTTGATTCTCCAAGGAAATTTCAAGGAGGATTGAAGGATATGATTCAATCTAAGTCAAAATTTGGTAAACTTCAAAGAAGTCGTTCTCCGGAATGTTATAATTCTGATTCGGAAATTTTATATACTCATCCCACGGGTTCTGGTCATGTAGATGGCCGGGGTTTTGCTTCGGATTATGAAACATATGCTAATGCAATGAGTGATGATGATCCTATCTATGCTGTACCCCGGATCCCATTTAGTGGTAGTACAGAATTGGAGGAGTTACTGAGAAAATTTAATAATTTGTCACATGAACTCCAGCAAGAACAGAACAAGTTACAGCGGCAACTGTCCTCACGTGACAGATCAGGTAATGAGAAAGTATTGATCTGTTAAATGAGTCGATCACTGTAAAGATCATATTCTGTGACTGACGACTCCTTTTTCTATTTTTAATGTCAGTGGGTGACTTATTTTATTGAGCTTTCTATCAATATGTATCGTTAAGACAAGCATGAGTTTTTGATTCATTGTGTCTCAATTTTTGTCGTGTACGGGTTTATTAAATCTGATCCGATAACAGAAGTCCTTGTATCAGCAGTACAGCTAGACAAAAAGCGATTCAATTAGAAGGTAATTGTCTTTTGTGCCCACATGCAAGTGTTAAGGAAATATCCAAATGTCACCACAGTTTTACGCCGTAAAACCGACTCGAATTCATGATTCATTATAAATCAATATTGAGCGGTAGAATATATCTAAATCCTGTTCAGTCGTGTTCAAAGTTGGCAAAAAAGTGGAATCTATTTCCAGAAATTTTGAACATTTTTTTATCTTTGGCAGTTTTATTTTCCTGTTCATGGCAGATTTAAGTCTAAATTAAATATTACATTTGTGTATGATAAACCAGTAATTGATTCAAACACTGACAATATTTGGTTTCTTTGTTGTAATAGTAATACGGGTAGAATTGGTTTTGGTTATTCAAACATATCGCGCTGTACACGGATAATTCACCAGAATTATCATACCGAGTGATTTTAAAACCAGACTCAAAGGATCTATCATACAATGAAAACGTAATTTGAGTATGGTGACTGAAATTAAGCAATGTCGATCTATAAATTAAACTGCTTTGACAATCTTTACAGACAACCCATGTATTTATTTCCTAACACACACACACAGACACACACACACACATGGAAATCGTAGTGGGATGTTTTTTCTTTCAAATAAACAGGGGTTTCAAAATAACTGGGTTATAAAGATTATAAAGATTTTTATCTTGTAATTAAAACCATTTCAAATAAAGCAGGATTTGAATTTAGCAGGGCTCAATTTGAGTTGGAACAACTGTACTAAATTTCCCAACGTCTCATTATATAACATGAATCAATTTACATTGGTATGCGAGTGTCGGTAAAATAAGCACACGGGGGGATGTATAGATCATTAAGGAGAGCCGTCGTGGCTCGGCGGTAGAGTCCTCAATTTGCAAACGGGGGGGGGGGGTTGATTCAAACTACATGACATCGTCACTTTGATGTAATTTACATTACTAGTATCTTTATCAATAGAACGGTGTAACGTTCTGCAGTACTCTGTTGTAAGAGATATCATTGACACTCTGCAAATATTGCATTCATCAAATAATAATTCCCTTACATCTAAAACCAAAAAAGTCTAAAATTCTGAATGTCAGATGCTATAATTTATATTCCATACAACGATATATATATATATATATATATATATATATATATATATATATATATATATATATATATATATATATATACACGGCGTCCTAAATTTATACTCGCATTTAGACACACACCCGACCCCTATATAACTGAACGATAAACTTTATTAAAATGACATTATTCTTATCAACATATAAGGCAGCAGTCATTTTGCATTTTTGCATTTTGTTCAACTTTCTATCTTGATTATTATCACCTTAAAATGTCCCTAAGGATCATAGAGACATGGAATCAGTGAGATAAGTAAATACATCAATACGATGCCGTGCTGTCTTGGTGTGTAAAATGAGCACCATTGCCAATTTTTACGTTACCTTGTATAATGCCCTCAATATTGCTCTGAAATAATTATTAAGATATAGCAAAGCGGCTTTTAAAATTCCTCTTCTTAAATCTAGAATATTGTGTATATAGAGATTCTACAACGTGTGTTAGTTGATTATCATGTGTATCTAACTCGAGTTAGTTAATTTTCAAAATATGAAAAGAAACGAGGTTTACCAACCGAGTGTCTTTTCAAATTTTGAAAATTAACTAACTATGGCTGGAAATCGTATGTGGTTACGTTTTGCCATTGGTCTTGAGTAATTTTGTTTCATGGTCATTTCTCCCTCGTTGGTGCTCCGCCTGTGATAGTGACGTAATATTTAGATCTCTGACTGGAAAATGGAAATATGTGATGTTGTTCTACGATTAAACTAATGCTTACAGTAAAATAATGTTGCATAGTTACTCTCCCATCCCTGGTGCACAGTCTAGAATAGTGACGGAATATTTAAATTTCTGGCTAGAAAATGTATATAGTTTTGCTCAACGATTAGACAACCTGATTAGAGAATACCATAGAATAACATTGCATAGTTACATTCATCTCACTGATTATCCGTCTAGAATAGTGACGTTACATTTAGATTTCTAACTGGAAAACTTCCGTGTTGGGCCTATTAGTTTTGTTTTAACATTATTTAGTCACATCTCCCTCTATAGTGCTCCACTGGAAGAGTGATTTAATATCTAGACTTGAAAAGTTATGTGGTATCGTTTTACAATTAGACTTGAGTTACGTTCTGTAGTCACTACTTCCTCTCTCCGCCTGGAATAGTGACGTAATATTTATACTTTTGACTGGAAAAGGTATGTGGTAGACTCACGTAACATTACGTAAGTTATTTCTTCCTCACTCCGACTGGAATAGTGACGTAATATTTAGACTACGAACTGGAAAGCGGTATTGGTTTACCATTAGAATGGAAAAACATTACATTACGTAAGTCACTTGCCCTCACTCCACCAGGAATAGTGACGTAATATTTAGACTTCGGACTGAAAAATACAAGTGGTAGTGTTTTATCATTAGACTGGAGAAACATTACGCAAGTCACTTTTTTCTCACTCCGGCTCGAATAGTGACGTAATATTTATACTTCTGACTGGAAATGGTATGTGGTGTTTTACCATTAGACTCAAGTAAAATTTTGCAAGTCACTTCTTCCTCACTCCGCCAGAGATATTGACGTAATATTTAGACTTCTGACTAAAAATGTATGTGGTGGTGTTTTACCATTAGACTAGAGTAACGACTGGAGTAACGTCACGTACATCACTTGTCCCTCGCTAGTGCTCCGCCTGGAATAGTGACGTAATATTTATTTTGTTGACGTGAAATGTAAGAAGTACAGTTTTACCACAACAAGCATAGAAAAGTTTTATGATTCCAGATGAAACTCTTGGAATATAAAACTCTTATAATTCCTGTATTGTGAATAAACTAGGATGTATAATTGTTATTTCTTTTGTCGCGCTTTAACTTTTTAATCTTTTTGCACGATGGTAAATTTTCTAGATTTATGCTAATTTACATGACACAGTTAAGTAGAGGAAGCCAATGAAATAACCCCGTACTCCCGTTGTTGTTACAAGAAATTTATCTGCGGAAACCAAGTCCCATTAAAACCATATATAATAATCTAATAAGTCTTGTAAATAGTATCTGTTTCAGTTAACGGTGCTTGCATCCAGCTCACTTTATTTAGATACGTAGCCAAATTTTGTCACTCTTAGATTAAATGCTTTTAGACTTATATTATTGCGAAAATGTTTTAGAGTCTCACGCCGCCCCCATCTATAATACACATCTTGTATATTTCACTTCTTACCCCAAGCGTTTGGCAAGTTCATGACTTATTGTTCGTAACCGGAACTCTCACTTGTGAGTCGGGCCTTCTCACAACTGATCACAAACTGTCATGTTTTTTCCAAGTTAGAGTGGGTTACGAGTTAAACCTAATTTTTCTTCAGTTAATCCTACTTATTCTCGTAACCCACAACTGCGCCAGAATCATATTGATACTCATTTATGTGATTGTGGCGCAGCTAAACCTAGTTTTTCTCAGTTCTCTGGGTTTTACACGAGAAAAACTAGGTTTAACTCATTTTTGTGATTTTGGTACGGTTAAACCTAGTCTTTCTCAGTTAAACCAAGTTTTTCTAGTCTTTCTCAGTTAAACCAAGTTTTTCTAGAAAAATATGTTTAACTGGAGTAAAACCAGGTTTAACTCGTTATTGTTATTTTGATGTGCCATATATTACTAAGATAAAAGAAATCTACTATCCGATTACAAGATATCGATATAACCCAATTTTTGTGAATTTTTGTCAAAATCATATGCACTTTTGTTGAGCATACAATTTTGTTACAGTAATATAATTACATCAGAATTTTCTTGATTAGGAGACCACCAAACCATTAAGACCATGACTATCCAGTTACTTGAACGTTTCTTTATAAGTATTTAATAATTCCAGACCCTACTCAACTAACCACCCGTCAATAATCAAACCAGGGCAGTACGTCTTAGGTGATCTTCATGGCGAGGTTCCACTGTATCACTGCTATATCGTAGCAACATTGATCGATGATGCCATTACCGTATATCGGGGTGTAAAACGTCCGGAAGTTGATTAGACGTTTTCGAAATCAAAATGGCATAATCCATATTACAACCTAATGGATTAATCACTTCATTTTTTAGAGCAACAATTATCTCTCTCTCTCTCTCTCTCTCTCTCTCTCTCTCTCTCTCTCTCTCTCTCTCTCTCTCTCTCTCTCTCTCTCTCTCTCTCTCTCTCTCTCTCTCTCTCTCTCTCTCTCTCTCTCTCTCTCTGTGCTGGAATTTTAGTTATAAATGAGGATGTTGTCGATAAAATATCATTGGACGTTCCGTTTGATGTCATAACATTTTTTAGCAGTTTTTTTTTTACTGTTTGTTATTCTAATATTGATATCGAGTATGTCTGCTAGATCATATTTTACACTAAAACAAAGGGAATAACAAGCCAAATATATCGAAAAATTGAGAATAGACAGATACATGCATCATTCATTTCCTCAGCAAATGCATTTTCTGTGCTACATAAAAGTAATGCAAAATCGAAATGATTGATTATTCAAAAGTTGATTTCATTTTAGAATTAACTTGTTTATTTATGTATAATCAAATTCCCTCGCCTGCGAGTGTGTGTCAGCAAATATTCAGAATTCTGTAATTGAAGAGAAATGAATGGCGAACCTGGCACATTTAATTAAAGTCTAACACTTAAGCATGCCGCTGTATAAGCTTTATCGATATTTATTTGTCATCTGTACCCGGCGCACAGGAGGATTGAAAACTCATCATTTTAACAACACTTGTTGTTTATCGATGATGAATCATATGACATTAAACTTACACCATGAAACTTCATACCTCGACTTGAAAATGCCAGGTACAAAATTCCTTGTCAGAACTATGGAAGTGTGGAAGGGAAACGTGAAAAAAAATTATCTCGTGCGCACGACTTAATAATTTGTTCCTAAAAAAAGTATGTCGTGCGCACGACTTAATATTTTTTTTCTCTCATTTTTTATGTCGTGCGCACGACTTAATATTTTATTTCCATTTTCACACGACTTAATTAGCCACAAGCAAACATCTCCCAGAGATTGCAGGTGTTTAATAAAGGTTATTGATACCCTTCATGGTTTAAAAAATATCCCTCGACATATCGAAACGGTGGAACCAGTGGCGGGGTGGGGGACTAGGTAATTCCTATGGAAACTCTTGCTACACCAGAGATCTTGCAGAATAAATATCTGATTTAGCAAGATCTCCCATACAATTCGGGACTTGTGTGCTTCAGCTACCCCTAATAATTTTGTTGAAATTGAAAAATATGATGTTTAATTTTTTGCAACTTTGTATAATTCCTTTTAAGTGTAATACAGTACTCATGGATCACATACAATGTACGCAATAATACAATATACATAGTATAACGAAGTGTTCATGAGGCGGAAGTAGACTTGTTGTTCGTATTTTGTTGTTTATCATACCTGCTACCCTCCTCCTTTCAAGTAAAATTGCTGTTTTTTATGGCCGGCATATACGCTATTATTTATTTCAATTGTCCTTTAAATTTCATCGACATTCGTCTTACATCTAAGAAGATTATTTGTAGTATTCACATTATGTCTCAAATTCTAGTTTAACTGAAAGACGGATGTCGATGGGAGATGTTTGCTATTGGCTGATTAATTCGTGCGCACGGCATAACTATCACGTGCGCACGATTTAATATGTCGATAACTATTACGTGCGCACGACTTAATATGTCGTGCGCATGACATAAAAATAGGGAAAAATGATGAAGTCATGCACACGACATAAAAACTGAGAGAAAACAACTTTTAAGTCGTGCGCACGAGACAAAAACAAACAAACAAATCCATATTTCCGTACCTGAGATAGCGCGTTACTGTTAGATTATTTGATGTAAATAGATATCAGTACCAGATCACCTGTTCATACACACCTAACGTATGTCAACAAATCATTTAATGACCCGACAATGTGGCAAACATGCTTTATATTATTGACATATACTAATAAAACTATCATATAAGAACTGTACTTTTTACTTTAGTGACATTAGGTAGTTCAGTGGACTTCGAATCCGTGAACTAACAACATAACACATGAGGTACTTAACATAAGGGACCCTTACCATTGACAGAAATAGACCAGCGGGTATTCGTAAGTTCCACACCAGTAAGGTGTCCTTTGCGACGGATTGACACCTGAATTCGTTCGTGTGATTCAACAGTTAGCGTTGCAAAAAGACTGAATTTACGACTTTCATTTTCTAAGAAAACAACATTTTGAAATGATGGTTATAAAACTGATAAAAAAAAATTTCAGAATAAAAAAGGAATCTTGTTTATGATGAAAATATTTTTGCGAACTTGCCAGTCTCGTTTAGGCTATATATATGTTCGACTGCTGGCATAGAACATTGGTATAAACCTAGCTAGTACTAGTGTGTTCTGTCTCAATGGTTAGCACTCAAGATATTTTCAGGAGTATAAAAGAATTATGAATATAAATTTTGTGTCCGACTCACAAATCCGGACGGACAGAAATTTACTATGTGATGCATAGGATGTTTTGATTATTTGAAAATTATTTTTAAAAATATTGTTATCGACAGTTTTAATATTTACTTTCCAAAAATCTGAATATTTATCGATATGTGATAATTTGTCAATTATAGAGAACATCAGAGTATAAATTATGGGGCGCCATTTAACTTTTCAATACCAGTTAGTGATATCACTCTCTCGAATAGGTGATATCACTAATACCGAATAAGTTATATCACCTATTAAAATAAGTGATATCTCCTATTTGAAAGAGTGATATCACCTATTTGAAAGAGTGATATCACTTATACGAATAAGTGATGTCACTTATAAAATGAATAAGTGATATCACCTATTCGTATAAGTGATATCACTTTCGAATAGGTGATATCACTCTTTCATATAGGAGATATCACTTTCTACGATTTTATAGGTGATATCACCTATTCGAATTGGTGATATCACTTTACAAAACGAATAAGTGATATCACTCATTTGAATAAGTGATATCACTTTATCAAATTTGGAAACAGTAAAAACTTTATGCTCCCTATTTCTTCCATAAATGTAGATCTGCAGTGAATATTGCTATAGGCCTATATATATGGAAGAACAAAGCGCAAAAGAAGATATTAAGGTATCGTGATAAAGGCGCAGCGCTGCAGAATCGGAATCATCTCCCGTGTCTGTTGTAGGATTTGGACGGAGTTTAGCATTTAAAGCAGACAGAGCCGCCAAAACCATACCGCCGACTTTTGCCATTTTGATCTCGGGTTCGATTTCCGCACAAAATTGTTTTAAAAATGGTGATATCACTTTACAAAACGAATAAGTGATACCACTTAGTCGAATAAGTGATATCACTTATTCGAGTAGGCAATATCAATCATTCATTTGAATAGGTGATATCGTTCATTCGAATAGATATCACTCATTCGTATAAGTGATATCACTTAACAATGTATAAAAGTGATATAACCTATTCGCATAAGTGATATCACCTATTCGAATGAGTGATATCATCTATTCGAAAGAGTGGTATCACTAACTTGTATTAAAAAAAGTAAATAGTAAATAAGGTGCACTTTTTTAAACAAACCTATACAATTTCAACGCACGATGGATAATGGGATTCTTTACGTTCATTCTTGTCGAAAGAATGACTTGAAACCTGTATTTCCAACTTCATTAATTATTTATTGAAGTCTTATATGTACCTAATACGACGGTCGTTTTCACGGAATGTATGCTAGTACACTATATAGCATGACAATTACCAACGACCCAATATAAATCAATAATACACACGTGTTTCCATTAAGAATTTACAACCATGTTGATCTCCTTCCAAGTGTAAACGCGTTATTATAAAGCTGCGTATCAGAATGATCATCATTATATTAATAACTCATATAAAACGAACAGGTGTTCACTCCCAGGTCATCAATAATGCGTTCATTTTCCGGCATCGCGTTCTGATGTGATCAAACTACAGTTTGAACATGATAAATGTATGCCTGTAGATTTTGTTATATAATGTCAATAGGACTATATATTCTGACAATTTTAAGAGCAAAGCCAGTAAATTCCCTTAAACTGAGTCTATAAATTGTGTAAATATATATATATATATATATATATATATATATATATATATATATATATATATATATATATATATATATATATATATAGGCAGACCTACATTGTTTTACACAAATCTACATCTACATTTCTATAGTCACATGTCTGTGTAAAAATACAGGCAAGGTTACTTCGTTATACCTACATCGACGACATTCAGTGAATCTTGTTTTGTTTTTGTTTTTTTTTTCACATGATCAAACGTATTTTTTTTTTTTTTTTTTTTTTGTAAGATGACATCACTTTTCTTTTTTCTACCATTCAAACATTTTAGCAGCCGCATTCTAGGTAATGTATGTTTACACGACATCTTTAACCGGGAGTGATGCTGCCCTTATTTTTCGGTTGAAACTATCATGAGGTACCGTGACGGAATGGAACAACTCGAGAAAGGTCTATTTGGCGAAGCCTCTGTATGAAGTAAATCATCTTAATGTGCGTAATGCAGCAATAAATTAAAAACGCTTAGTGACTCCCTAATATTGCATGATTCTTTACCGGATTTGCACTCAACAAATATATTAGGCTATCCGAATCATAAACAAAATTGCAGGATATCAAAATTGAACATTTGTTTGAGAGTTTCTTGAAATATTAACGAAATATGTCTAGAAGTTACTTAATGTGATTAAAAATATTTCTCGTGCATTGGTCATATTTGAGTGCGTGTTTTTTGTTTTTCGTTTTTTGTTGTTTTTCGGGGGGGGGGGGGACATATATTGCAAAAGGAAGTTTTAACTAATTTAAAGAAACCTATCTCCTACATCTGGTTAACTGTTATTCCACGTTTGTCTTTTGAACCCAAACATTGTAGACAACTCGTCTTTCACACTGCAGTACCTAGACCTACATTTCGTAGTTTAAGTCCACATAAAGATTTTGCAGTCAATACAGTGAGCACATCGAGTTCATGTATTATAAATGTCGTACTTTATACGATGTAGCACATCCCACGTTCGCACCAGCAAAAATAAAATGACTATAAACTACAACTTGGGGATTGTGCGTTCAAGACAATCAACTTTTAATTAATCAAATTCCATCACCAAAAAATCATCATCTACTAACAAAACTTGCCCTGTACATGTTTACGTCAATTTTGTAGATAATACATAATTATTGTATGTATGAAACCATCTTGTTGTAAAAAAAAAAATACAGTGGTGTATGAAGCAAAAAAAAAGGGGGGGGGCAAAATATTTATGAAAACATCTACCCTAGTGTGAAGTTCCATATGCCTTTTAATTAGATATGCAATAAACATATAAAATGTTATTACATTTGAAACAATTCGCTTACGTGCTGATAATATAAGAATTTTGCTTTCATGTGAAAAAGTTGCCCCTGGATTTCTACGTCTTATATAATATATGACTTTAACCAGTGCGTATTATTGTGCAAGGTATGGTTAGCTCATTCTCTGATGCTGATTGCATGTTTAACCAGAATTAAGATGGTTGTTAGGAAAATACATTACAGTTGGGGCAGATAATAACTTACTTCTTTGCTTTACCAATCTTAATTATTTAATAATGTATATCAGAAGGTCATTTTGTTCGATATTATTGCTTAGGGGGGTTATCTGTGGTGACATATATTGACCAACGTAGGTATTGCATCATATTTACATTTCGTTATATAATATAGTTTCATCTCCGTTTTACTTTATTTTGTAATTGCTTAAAATGATATGAGTTATAGAATTAAGTGAGAGAGGAAATATTGATCATATAACAACAAAAAAACATCTGTACAGTCTACATACCAGTAGAACTGTACAGTGTACATACCCGTAGAACAGTACAGTGTACATACAGTAGAACTGTACATTGTACGTACCAGTAGAACTGTATAGTGTACATACAAGCATAACAGTACAGTGTACATACTAGTAAAACTGTATAGTGTACATACCAGCCAGTAGACCTGTACAGTGCAAATACCAGTTGAACTGTATAGTGTACATACCAGTAGAACTGTATAGTGTACATTTCAGTAGAACCGCACAGTATACGTATCAGTAGAACTGAACTATATGATGTATACATCAGTAGAAGTATACAGTGTAGTCACTAGTAAAACTATTCATGCGAGTGTTAGAAGTAGATCCTAATGTGTGTATATGGATAGTAAGCCCAGTATATTAATTCCTTTATCAACATTATCATTATAGTTTAATTTTCCTGCTAAAATGATTAATATCATGGTAGAAGTTATAAAATGCATGAATAGAAAGAATACACAGTGGATATCCTTGATGAAAGCTTTAGTTTTAGTGTACTACATGTATATTGTTTTGAAATTTAAGACAAACTATGAGTTGTCGGAAACTGATATCCATATATATATCTGATCCCTATATACTGTTTCGCATTAAAATGTTCAACGTTACAACCAGAAGAACTATACGACAGTGCAACTATACATTGTAAACAGTAGAACTATGTAGTGTACACACCAGTAGAACTATCCAGTGTAGATATCAGTACAACTATACGGTGTACACATCAGTAGATCTATACAGTGTACACACCAGTAGAGCTTTACGGTGTTCACATCAGTAGAATTTTAAACTGTACACACCAGTAGAACTATACAGTGTACACACCAGTAGGGCTATACAGTGTACACACTAGTAGAACTATCCAGTGTACATATCAGTACAACTATACAGTGTACATATCAGTACAACTATACGGTGTACACATCAGTAGAACTATCCAGTGTACATATCAGTAGAATTTTAAACTGTACACACCAGTAGAACTATACAGTGTACACAACAGTAGAAATATACAGTGTACATACCAGTAGAGCTATAGTGTACACATCAGTTGAACTATATGATGTACACATCAGTACAGTGCACGCACTAGTAAAACTATGCATCAGTAATATTATTCAGGGTACGCACCATTTGAACTATACATTAAAGGCCTGAATGGTCACAATGACGTTGAGCACTTAAAGAATTACAAAGCCTGTTTGATGTGGGTGTGCCTAGAAAATCTAACAATCTAGTAAATTTAGTTTCACATCTGTAGTTGAGAAAATTATAGTTTTAAATAGTACAGGGGTGCTAACACATAGATCACGACACCACTCAATCAACCGTTCTGCGATAGTTATAAACTCAAAACTGCTATACACGTTAAGTGTTAGTTGTCACTACTGATTAAGCATACTTGTAATTCAAACTCTCTTCTGATACCCTAATCGACATCCATGAATGGTAATTAATTTTTAATAATCATTAAATAAGTCGGAAAACTTCACGTGCTGATACTGTTATGTCAACAACGTCGAGCCGCTTAAATCAATTACATTTCAAATTATCATAAGTAAATTTTCGTATTCCTATTGCACTTCCGAAATACGTAATAAAATGATAAAAGTTGTCGTTACACCCGTGAAGGAGATATGAGTATAACATTTTTTGACATGTACATGGGTACGAAACTCACGACCGCAAACACCGAAACAGTGGCGACACCTTCTAAACTGGCTCTTCGTCTCGACTATACAACGAATATCTGTATTCATGCGAGTGTTAGAAGTAGATACTAATGTATGTATATGAATAGTAAGCCCAGTATATTTATCCCTTTATCAAAATTATCATTATAGTTTAATTTTCCTGCTAAAATGATTAATATCATGGTAGAAGTTATAAAATGCATGAATAGAAAGAATACACAGTGGATATCCTTGATGAAAGCTTTAGTTTTAGTGTACTACATGTATATTGTTTTGAAATTTAAGACAAACTATGAGTTGTCGGAAACTGATATCCATATATATCTGATCTCTATATACCGTTTCGCATTAAAATGTTCAACGTTATAACCAGAAGAACTATACGACAGTGCAACTCTACAGTGTAGAACTATAAAATGTACACACCAGTATAACTATGTAGTGTACACACCAGTAGAACTATATGGTGTACACATCAGTAGAACTATATGGTGTACACACCAGTAGAACTATACGGTGTACACACCAGTAGAACTATACGGTGTACACATCAGTAGAACTATACGGTGTACACATCAGAAGAACTATACGGTGTACACATCAGTAGAACTATATGGTGTACACATCAGTAGAGCTATACACTGTACACATCAGTAGAACTATACGGTGTACACATCAGTAGAACTATACGATGTACACATCAGTAGAACTATACGGTGTACACATCAGTAGAGCTATACACTGTACACACCAGTAGAACTATACGGTGTACACACCAGTAGAACTATATGGTGTACACATCAGTAGAATTTTACACTGTACACATCAGTAGAATTTTTACACTGTACACACCAGTAGGAATATACACTGTACAAATCGGTACAACTATACGGTGGACACACCAGTAGAGCTATACGGTGTACACATCAGTAGAATTTTACACTATACACATCGGTAGAACTATACAGTATGCACACCTGTTGGGTTATACAGTGTACACAACAATAGAAATATACATTGTACTTACCAGTAGAACTATAGTGTACACATCAGCAGAAATATACGGTGCACACATCAGTAAAACTATACGATGTACACACCAGTAGAACTATATGGTGTACAATGTACAGATCAGTAGAACTATATGGTGTACAGTGTATAGACCAATAGAACTATATGGTGTACATATCGGTAGAACTACACAGTGTACACATTAATGGAGCAATACTGTGTGCACATCAGTAGAACTATACGGTATACACCAGTAGAACTACGGTGCACACCACAACTATACAGTGGAACTATATGGTATACAAGATATGTTTAGTGTTTTAATGTTCAAGGAGAGAGGATGTTGCTTCTGTGATACCAATTGTTAGAAGGACATGTATTTACATACGTCTTTCCTGTTAAAGAGAAGATATAATGGGTCCCAGATTTGTACGAGAATTTGCATAATGTATGACTGTGTTAACTTTTATGCGTATTGCATAACACGCCATTGTGGGAATACATATTAACCTGCTTTGTACTGTCACACCCGCACATGTTAGTTGATATTTGTAAGTTTAAAATCTGTATAATTGTTCTCTTGACAATTTGATGGTTCGATCGAACTGTTGAGAATACAAACTAAAAAATACGTTGTAGGAATATTGAAACTGACGGGAATTGTGCAAAATTGATAAATTAATTTAAACAGCTAATTGGTGCAAAATGCAAGTAGGTTATCGTGATTATATCGATATGTATGGATTTGATTTTGGAGAGAGAGAGAGAGAGAGATGACAACACGTAGTAGTCAAACGATGCTCATAATTTACCTTTGTAATAAGAACCTGAATTCTTTTGAATTCTGTATGCACTTGTATACTTTATTGACGACTATATGACGTAACACGATCCAGATTCTATATTTGAAGATGTAATAACTATTAATAGTCCTTCTTGACTTATTTTATTACAATTTAGGTTTTTATTACAATTCGGGTTGGCTACCCAATTGTTATAACTTTTAGGCATTGCAACTAGAAGTTTAATAAATTTATTACAATTCAGGTTCTTATTACAACTCAGGTTGTAACGTACATTGTGTGTAACTATTGTTTATGCAGCGCTATACAAGTATATCATGTTGTTTGATTGATAAATAAATAATTAGTCAAATAGAGGTTTAATCTGAATTATATATTGCAATTGGAGCATTTCTTTTATTTTCAAAACCTGCTTAGCAGTAGACGTTAAGGTTACGATATCGTGTTGATCACACTGCTATCATGTACGAGCATATCAGTGCGTTCTTACAGTGCACTGTCCAAGCTCCAAGTCCTGTTCCAATTCTTATGCTGTATAACATTAGTAAATATTATTATATTAAGTAACATTATCATTTATAGATGTTTTGTGCTTTAAAATCACATTAATGACTTACTACCTCGTTTTCCCCAGTTAAACCTAGCTTTTCGTTAATGTGAGAATAACTGTAGAAAAACTAGGATTCACTTATTAATGTGATTTTGTGGTCAACATTTCAATACTTTTGAGAAAACACTTGGTTAAACGGAGAACAACCAAGTTTAACTGAACAGAAACTACATAACTCATTGATATGATTCTTGTGCAGTTAAACCTAGTTCTTCTCAGTAAAACTAAGATTTCTCCAGTGCATGCGAGTTTCAAAAATAAACTAGGATTAATCCATTAAAGACATATACACTGTAAAAATGGATGGTTTTGTCTGTGCATCAATGCCATGCATAGTTACAGTACAATTAAAACATCCTCCTGAAGATTATTATAAAAATGAAAACGCAAGAGGAATCAAACTTCATTTTTATATAAACATACCTGTTAAAAAAATTATTTTGTGAACACATTTTGTACAACCAATCAAAGTATTGTTACTGTATTACATCAGAGCCAAAGTCTGACCTTGCCAGGTGTACACTAGTGGCAGTTGTCCCGTTTTTATACTGACATTCATTGCGCTTTCTTTGACAATAAAATGATTGCTTTCACTGTTACTTGTGACTCACCCAATCGGCCAATGTTATGTAGATTGAATATACACTATATCGCCACTACAATGTGTAATCAAATTGAATATTTAACAGACACTGTAGAACACCAGCAAGAAGTGTAACTCGTAACCAACAAATTGGAAGAAGTGATAATTGTTATAATTGGAAAGATAATAAGGTATCGAAAAACCAGATATAACTGATAAAACTTACAGAAGACCTTGAACAAACGGAACCAGCTATTAATAGACATTAAGAAAGTAATCATCTCACAATGAAAAAGCCGGAAGGCAAAATAAAAAGTGAACTGGAAAAAAGCCAAATGAACGATAACGAAATAAATATATGATCTTTTCTCGCGGAATAAGTATTCCATGTTATTGGAAAGTAAGTATAATATTTGAAAATGTTAAATATAACAAAAGGAAATTATACAGTAACCAGATCAGGTACTAGAGAGATAGGTTAATGGTTTTTTTCTCGTGACTAAACTACTTTTTGAGTACGTGTATGTGATGCTTCCTCTTTGTCAATCAGGAAATGGAACATGCAATTGAGGCCAGCGGTAAATTGGGCTATGCTTATGAATAACCTTTGCCTACGTATGTTCCTCAAGAATTAATATATTAAATATTTCACCATGACAAATCGTGATCTGATCACGAAATCTACCTTCTTGTTCTTTTAACTAAGTCAACACCCCCATAGACACATTTGGACTGGTCTAAATCATTGATTTACATAATGGTCGGGTTGATGATTTTAAAAAGTAGATAATTTATATATCTTGAAATTAACCCTGCTCCGATTGGTCAGTTTTATTTTACTTGATGATAAGGGATGATATAGTAACAGAAAGAGTAACGTGGATATCTTGAAGAAAGATAAATAGAAAAAACTCTATATTCCAAAGTCATTACTTTGGCGTGGCAATAAAAGGATAGTAACATATAGATTTATATACTATAGAAACCACATAAAATAGATTGCAATGTTTTAACGTTTTGTAATTGGATACTCTTACATACTTATACATGATGTCCATTGTCGGCTTACAAACAGTCTCTTCAATTTTACAATACTATCTAGGGTTATTTGCTAACCGCTACATTAATTGGTCTCCTTGGTCATGTGATTAGCGCAACTCGGCGTGAACCAAGACGTCTCGCATCTCCGGCCAATCACCTCGGGGTCAGCCGTCGTATGTACCTAAGCTAATTATATGAGGAATCTCACCAATTTACTTGTGGTAGGTCAGTGGTCTTTTGCTTGATGAATTGTAGTAACTGGCTATCTTCCTCAACCATTAGCAAATGACCATCACATAAATGGAAAATTGTTGAATGTGGAATAAACACGAGAAGATTACAAAATGAATCATACACTACCCTACTACACACTACTTGACGTAACTCTAATATACACAAGCCTACTCTACATAAACATACTGAACACTACCCTACTCTACACTACCTATCTTTACATAACCCTACTCCACACTACCCTACTCTACACTACCCATCTTTACATAACCATACTGAACACTACCCTACTCTACACTACCTAACTTTACATAACCATACTTTACACTACCCCACTCTACACTACCCATATTCACATAACCCTACTCCACACTACCCTACTCTACACTACCCATCTTTACATAACCCTACTCCACACTACCCTACTCTACACTACCTATCTTTACATAACCCTACTCCACACTACCCTACTCTGCACTACCCATCTTCACATAACCCTACTCCACACTACCCTACTCTACACTACCTATCTTTACATAACCCTACTCCACACTACCCTACTCTACACTACCCATCTTTACATAACCCTACTCCACACTACCCTACTCTACACTACCTATCTTTACATAACCCTACTCCACACTACCCTACTCTACACTACCCATCTTTACATAACCCTACTCCACACTACCTTACTCTACACTACCCATCTTTACATAACCCTACTCCACACTACCCTACTCTACACTACCCATCTTCACATAACCCTACTCCACACTACCCTACTCTACACTACCCATCTTTACATAACCCTACTCCACACTACCCTACTCTACACTACCCATCTTTACATAACCCTACTCCACACTACCCTACTCTACACTACCCATCTTTACATAACCCTACTCCACACTACCCTACTCTACACTACCTATCTTTACATAACCCTACTCCACACTACCCTACTCTACACTACCCATCTTTACATAACCCTACTCCACACTACCCTACTCTACACTACCTATCTTTACATAACCCTACTCCACACTACCCTACTCTACACTACCCATCTTTACATAACCCTACTCCACACTACCCTACTCTACACTACCTATCTTTACATAACCCTACTCCACACTACCCTACTCTACACTACCCATCTTTACATAACCCTACTCCACACTACCCTACTCTACACTACCCATCTTTACATAACCCTACTCCACACTACCCTACTCTACACTACCTATCTTTATATAACCATACTGAACACTGACTTTCTCTACCCTACTCTACACTACCATATACTATACTACAGTGCTCTACGTAACCCTACTCTACATAACCCTACTCTACACTACCCTACTCTACACTACCTATCTTTATATAACCATACTGAACACTGACTTTCTCTACCCTACTCTACACTACCATATACTATACTACAGTGCTCTACGTAACCCTACTCTACATAACCCTACTCTACACTACCCCACTCTACACTACCATACTCTACATAACCCTACTCTACATGTCCCTACTCGACACTACCCCACTCTACACTACGTAACCATACCCTACATAATCTTACTCTATACTACCCTATTCTACACTAACCTACTCTACACTACCCTAGTCTACATAACCCAATTCTACATTACTCTGGTCTACATTAACCTACTTAACACTATCCTGTTCTACCCTACTTTACTTTACATAACCCTACTCTGCACTACTTTTCTCTACATAGCCGTGCTGTACACTACCTTACATTACACTACCCTGCTCTATACTACTCTACACTACACAACCCACTCTACATTACCCTACTCTATACTACCCAGCTATGCACTACTCTTCTCTACACTATCCTATTCTACACTACCCCACTCTACACTACCCTTGTCTACCCCACTCTACCCTACCCGACTCTATACTACCCTCTTCTACACTGCACAACTCTACACTACCCTTCTATACACTACCCACTACCATTAGCAACTGACCATCACCAATTAAAGGAAATTTGTTGAATGTGGAATACACACAAGACGATTACAAAATGAATGATACACTACCCCACTCTTCACTACCCTACCTGCTATACTCTACCTTACTGTATATTACCCTACTCTACATAACTCTATTCTACACTACACTATTCTGCATAACCCTTCGCTACACTACCCTAATCTACACTACCCTACTCTACATAAGCTTACTGTACACTACCCTACTCTAAACTACCCTACTTTACACTACCCTACTCTACACTACTCCACTCTTTTACATTAGCGACCATGTTGAATGTTGAATAAACACGAGATGATTACAAAATGAATCATACACTACCCTACACTACGCTACCCTACTCTACACCACCCTACTATACATTACCCTATTCTACATAACCCTTGCTCTACACTATCCTACTCTGCATCACCCTATTCTACAGTACCCTACTCAACATAACCCTACTCTACACTACCCTACTCTACACAACCCTATTCTACATAACCCTACGCTACATTACCCTTCTCTTCAATACCCTACTCTACTCTACACTACCCTATTCTACATAACCCTACTGTATAAACCCATCTCTACTTTACCCTATTCTACATAACCCTACTCTACACTACCCTACTCTACATAGCCCTACTCATAAGTTCCTGTGTTCACTAACATAATGTGTATTTTTGTTTCCTGATTTATCTGGTATGTTTTTTGTTTTATTTGAATACATAATTTAAAAACTTATGTAAATATAAAAATGGCAATTTCCGTCTAAAGTAAGTACGATTTTTATATTGACTTATTAGGTAAAATACACATTAAATGTTCACAGGTAATATGCCATAGACGAGGTTTACATTACACCAATGGAAAGGAATATAATATCACAGTTACTTTAATAATCCTGTCATATCTGCATCGGAAAAAACATTGATTTCCATTTTAGCTGTACATTTGACTAATATTTTCGACAAGTTTATTTTGTGTGTGCTAAGTCTTTCATCTTCATTTTTGAAACTAGGCTTACTGTTATTGATTTATATTTTCTGAAAAAATCTTCCATTTCAATTAATATCGATTGTATCCTCTTGGTACCGTGGAATTAAATTTAATTGAGAGCTCATCTTTGTCTGAGCATCAGAAATGTGTGATTTGAAAGAACTTCAGCCATTTTGTTAATGGCATTCCTTGTGTATATTGAACACAGTTTTAACTATATTTTATATAACGAAGCATGTTTAAGGTAATGGAATTAGGCCAGTTATGGCTGCATCTCTTGTTCATGAGAAATATATTGCTAAATTAACTTGATTACTGTTAGAGAGATGGATGAAGATTTGAGAACTGTCATACCGTCACAGAAATGTATTGGCATAACGCTTTTCTCGTATTTTATTAGATTTTTGAACAGATACATTAGTTTTGCCTTGAAATGATAGTTTACTGAAGTACAGACGGTATACTTAAAGGGGCATTAGTTGTGTTTACCAAAATAAATAATTTCGATTTTTCTAATTTTACTACTTAAGAGCTATACACAGATGTAAAATTCACGCATTCCTATATATTTTGTGAACATAAGGTCAGGTCCAGGTGTGGTATTCATGTACAAATAGTATGATTGAATCCATCAGTTCAAAGTGAATAATTGAAAAACTGGGTTAATCAAGCAATTTCCAAAAAATATAAAGGAATTTAAGATATGTTATGCCTGTTCATCCTTTTCTTTTGTTATTATATATAAATCTATGTAGTAAAAAATGGAAATAATTTTAAAAAAACATCTAATTCCCCTTTAATATATTTATTTTTCGCGATGGTTCTAGATGGCATATTCTTATTTCTTGTATGTCTCTTTAGGTTGCATAAAAATGTCAACTATAAGTTATTGATAAGGTCTGCTTTAAAACTGTAGATTTAAATACATTTAAACCATATGCCTATAGCTGGCACATATATAAAACATACAGATATCTAAGTGTTTGAAAAACGATGAAATTGCAAAATATATACATCAAAGGGCTACAAAGCAGAGAAATGCTTTGATGCTTTAATTTTACATTTCAGTCATAATTCGAATTACTAACTGGAGATTAAGTAACATAACAACACAACAAGTTATCTCATTCCCATTGTTGTGCATGTCTGTCGATACAACTTCTGAAAAGTAATTTTATTTGCAAAATACTAAACTAACAATCATTATGAAGAAAACAGTATGAAAAGGAACCCATTACCAACGAAGTAAACATTATAGAAAGCAATGCAGCCACCATTGAAATATGCATTATGAAAAGCAATGCAACCGTCAATGAAATAAACATCATAAATCAACGGAGTAAACGGTATAATAAGTAATTCAACTATCAATGCAGTAAACAATGTAAAACCGGTTTAACTACCAATGAAGTAAAAAGTATAAAAAACTTTTCAACTATCAGTGATGTAAACAATATAAAACTATGTCAACTACCAATAAAATAAACAGTATAAAAAGTAATTCAACTATCACTGATGTAAGCATATATTTACAGAAAACTATTCAATTGTCAACGACGTAAACAGTATACAAACTAATTTAATTTTAAATGAAAAAAGTATAAAAAGAAAAATATTCAACTACCAATGCATTAAACAGTATAAAACCGGCTTGACTGCTATTGAAGCAAATAGTATAAAAACGTATTCAACTATCAAGGAAGTAAGCAATATAATAATTAATTCAACTACCAATGTAGTAAACATTATAAAAAGCAATTCAGTGAAGTAAACAATTTTAAGCAAATTCAACTATCAACGGAATAAACAATATAAAAACTAAAAAACAAGTTTAACTATCAATTATGTTAACAGTATTAAACCAATTCAACTCTGAATGAAGTAAACCAATTATTGTCCAAGAAGTTTATAACAGATATATATATATATATATATATATATATATATATATATATATATATATATATATATATATATATATGTGTGTGTGTGTGTGTGTGTGTGTGTGTGTGTGTGTGTGTGTGTGTGTGTGTGTGTGTGTGTGTGTGTGTGTGTGTGTGTGTTTGTATACTGAAACTTGGTCATAGTGGTATTCAGGGCATCAGCGTCGGAAGCAAATTGAAAGTGGGGGGGCTAAACCAACTTAAAACACATACTCACGCCAGAAACGTCTATGTCCTATGTCTATATTTGCAAAAAAGCCCCCCCCGGTTCCGACGCCTATGCAGGGTATTACCTTTCTTTTATATACTAGAAACAATGTGACTTTCAATTACAACACATTCGCAATAATGAAGAATTTGAACAATTTAGCATGGCTTTATTGATATTTTGTTTTAATATTGATCAAATTACATATAGCCGACCTACTTCTTCATTATAATGAAATTGGCGTCTATCAACCAGACGGCAGTGAAACAGTTAAAAATATTTTCTTACTTTTTAGTTTGCCCTACAGTACATGGTATATGGTAATGGTAATTGTTCAGATTAGCCTACATTATCATTGAGACAGCTATTACATAGGTCGCCAAGTTGTCGTAACATTGTAACTTGTGATGACGTCCTCCCTATTGAAGTTATTTTATTACATGTTTACTGTATTTTTATGACTGGACAGTAACCTTGAAGAATACTCTGTTTTAAATTATTTGAATCTTATGACGAGAAATATATAAAGAAAAAGAGAAGGTGGGAGAAATGATATTTATGTATGTATAATAAAGTTAATTACATGTAGGTATATTAAAAAAAATATTGCAATCCCAATAAACGTTGACAGTTATCTGTAGTAAAAGAAATATTGCATTTTGTGGGAATATCGATGATTAGTAGAACGTACGTAGAACTATCTCTTAATATTCAATATACTATCTTTCTAATGAATTATTATCAATGATAATTACGTTTAACCTATGTTAAACATCTATGTTGTAATCGATTATTAAGGATAGCTGTTTTTTAAATTAATATAACAACCGATTCACTGTATGAAATAGTGTATTCGGAAACCTTTCGTTGATGTATAAAATCCCCATCATATACTCTATCCTATATCTCTACGAGTTTTCGTATGTAGAAGCATGTGTTTGTATGTGCGTCTATGTGTGTTTGTATGCGCATTTGTAATAGTGTATAACGTTTTATTTACATTTCATAGCCGTGTAGATACATGTGAACGAATAGCATCTATGTTGTAAGTTACAGTTGAAATCACCAGTAGATTTTTCTAGATGAATTGTTATTACTTTATGCAAAGGTTTTCCGTTGCTAGAAGGACAGAATATTGCTTCTTAAGCCACTTTACTTGCGAAAGTATATGGTCTCTTCATTGTTACCGGAGTTATCTTCTCAACCATTAAAAACTGGTCGCCACCATATAAACTAATAAAACAAAAACAACTTTTAAGTAGTAATATCCCTCAGTCACCCGCACATGGAGTTTATATTTCACAAATGATCCAATATGCCAGGGCGTGCACAACATATGAAGATTTCATATACAGAGGTAAACTACTCACTGACAAATTATTGACACAGGGATATCGAAAACCACGTTTAATGTCAACGTTCCGCAAATTTTACAGTCGGTATAATAGTCTTGTTTGCGACTACTCTGTTTCACTAAGTGAAATGTTGAGTTGCCTTTTCGTTGGTGGTTGTTGAGACGTCTGTACCAATTGTGACGAGGTTACACTCCTCACTTGTTTCATTGGACTTGACTGTGGACTCACGGCGGGTGTGACCGGTCGACAGGGGATGCTTACTCCTCCATGGCACCTGATCCCACCTCTTGGTTTCCAGAGGTCCGTGTTTGTCCATTTTTACAGGATTTGTATCTATGTCCTGGACATTCTATTGATTTATACTTTGGTATCTGAAATTTTTATATTTATTGTTAAAATATGTAGCAGATTCTGTCAATGTATTTTGATTTTACATTACATACTTACCTTAACAATCATACAACTTATGAGTAATCAGGCTTTGCAGGTAGTTGAGGATAATTGAACTGATTGATGAGCTAGTTAAGTGGCACATGTTTGATAAGTCGATAGTTCTGTTTGGTAGTAAATCGCCTCACATTTAATGGTTGTACAGCTATAAAGTAACAAAACACACGTACATTTAGCATCTATTAATTATCGATCACACATACGGCCGTCATAAAAGTATTTGTTTGATGTGCCCGACCAATAGTTTTAGAAGTGAGTCGGACGGTATGTAATTTTTTATATAATTCTTTATTTTGATTTTCCTATATAAATTATTTTGATAAAAATGTGCTTTATTTCTTGTCACATCAAAGAGTTATTTGTTTATTTTTGGCTAAATGTATGTGAAGTTTGCAGTGTTTTCCCTTTTGTTTTGACATACAACAGTACACATAATATGTTATTACACAATCAAAACAGCTGTGTTAATCACCATGTCCTTGTAATCAACGTGATATCGGAATAACTAAATAAAAAAATCAAAACCAGGTGCATTCATGTAGAAAAATACTCGTGTTGAAATAAGAGTTATAATGATTTGTATATAATTGATAAAAACCGTGTATACGAGACGCAGGTATGTTAAGCATGAACAGGTGCTTGGTACACGGATTTTAACTTACCGCCTACATATGTCATCGGTCATTTACATAATGAAACTTATATTGGATTGTGTGTAGGAATTTCAAAGAACTATTTTTAATTTTTTAAATTAGTCATTTCTCTTTTCTTGCCAAATTGATATAACAAATAGCCTCATTAATCATAGTGTAACGTTGACAGAACGTTAGTCAGGTGCATCAATTCTATTTTAGTTGTTGTAGTACCAATATTATGTATCTTGTTCTGGGATGAAATCTAACGTTCAAGTTATCATTGATTTCAATTATTCCCGATATTTTCTAGAACTAATTGGATAGGCGGTGTTCTTTGATGTTAAGCAAGATATATCTTACTTTGTCCTTTGCGATCCATGAGCTTTTCTTTATTATCATTCAATCGTATATCATATCTTTTACTTGAGTTAAATATCACTTGTAAGACACTGCATAGATCGTTGGGTGAAACTACTTTTACAGGAAATAAATATCAAATCATTTGAATTACGGGTCTTTTTATTTTAACGAATGGTTAAGATTCACAAAACTTTATGAACATGACAGTTCAAAGCAAAGATTTGTCACGTTTTCGTTTGGATCTTATTCTATATTGAAAATATGTAAAATGAAGCGTATAATTACTAATGCAGATCTGTTTTGGCATGAACCCTAAAAATTTAATTGCAAAATATAAAAATCTCAGATATCAAAGTTTAATCTTCATGATGTCCGGGACACACATACAATTCTGGTAAACACTGGACAATCACGGACCTCTGGAAATCCATGGAGGAGTAAGCATCTCCTGTTGACTGGTCACACCCGCTGTGATTTCACAGTCAAATTTAAACTAAATAAGTGAGGAAGACATCCTCTTCAAATTTTCACAGGCAACTATAGTCTACATCTTAAAGTTTTGAAAGTGTTTCTAAATATTGTTAACAAAACCAAAATAATAGTTTTACATAAAAGACCAAAAATAATTGTCCAAGACGATTGCTTTTGCCAATAACATTTCACCAGTTGAGTTAGAATTTAATATAAATGTGTATTTTCGAAAGAAAAATGGGATCATGCAAGGCAAAATAATAAACCTTAATGTATCGAAGACTTGCCTAAACGATTATCAGGCATAATCTGGGAGAATCATTCAAGTTAAAACACATAATGTTTTTAATAAGTCAATGATACACTAACTTATATAGAATCAAACAAATTAATTTCTAATTCTATTTTTCTACAGCTATCTATGTCTTACCAGAACGACATGTTTTATACATTTGTCTCTACTTACAATTATTTTTACTATTTTTTCAGCGATGAACCCGTTGTCCCTTCCCCCGCGTGCAGCAATGGATGCTTACAGTTCCGATGAATATGCATATGCTACACCATTAAGACACACGGGAATGAGATCAGAATCTCCTGTATCTGTTCGAAAGGCAGCATCAACCCAGACTCCTGCTCATTCAAAAATGATGGCAATGTCTCAACTCCGTACATATCAGAGTCTGTTGGACTCCAATGATACAACAGTGGCACATGATCATAAATCAGTGCCAGTTGCAATGCAAGCAGTATCCAGGGGAGTGAAATCTTCCAGTTTACCTACCTCAAGTTCTGTTGAAAACAGATCTAAGAATAACGACACGAACGGTAGACACATGTCTAGACTAGCGTCAAGGTTTAAAGATTTACAGCTTGTTAAGAAACCTTTACAAATATCATACAGTGAATTTGAATTCTATCGACCCGATATGAGAAGGCGATTAGAATTGCCAAGAACTCATGGCCTCGACGGCATGATCGGAATCCATGTTCTATCAGGACAAGGATTGAAATCTTCAAAAATGGCGTTGCGGGATTTGTATTGTGTTGTGTCCGTAGATTCGGTTAATAAAGCCCGAACTATGATCAGAACTGGTGCTGTGAATTTTGACTGGGATGAAGCGTTTGATATTGAGTTGGAGGATGCTAAAGAAGTTTCATTCTTAATTTACAACTGGGATCCTAACTTTAAGCATCGTTTATGTTTCCATGGTACTATATTGTTTCCAGGATTCTTAATGGGTAGAGACAAGAAAAAGGTCGCCTTGAAAATGGAGCCAAAGGGGTTACTATATGTTACTTTATTGTACAGAGAACCTGCTTTGTCATTACAACGGTTTCCGTCAATGATAAAAAATGGCATATTTGGCGTAGATTTAGAAACTGTTATCAAACGTGAAAACACAGGGTTACAAGTTCCACTAATTGTGAAAAAGTGCACAGACGAAGTTGAGCAACGCGGACTGGAAGTTATTGGAATATATAGACTGTGTGGATCTGCAAGACGAAAAGGCCAGCTCCGAGAAGCCATCGAAAAAAATGTCTTCGCTGTGGATCTGTCCCCCGATAATGTTTCGGATATTCATGTTATAACAGGTATTTCTTTTTTTATTACTGTAAGTCTGTTTTAAAAATCTATTTAAAGGGGCATTATCTGTGGTTTTTTTCCAAAAATTCTTTTCCTTGTTACTACTTACATTAATATTAAATAACAAAAAGAGATATACACGGGCAAAGAATATTAAAATCCCTATATTTTGTGAAAATTGCTTGAGAAACCCAGGTCTGGTACTTTTTTACTTGCAAATAATTAACTCAACTTTACTATTTCTGTATGTATCATGTTTCCGCTTTTATTTTTACCAGGGGTTTTACCAAAAAGTGGAAATATGATGTTTCCACTTTTTGGTAAAACGCCTGGTAAATCAAAAAGTGGTAGCATGATATATGAATACCACACTGGAACTGACCTTATTTTTGGCAAAATATATAGGAATATAAGATTTTTTATGTATGTGTATAGTTCTCACTTGTTATTGTGCATCATATACCAGTCGTAAAAGTAGAAAAATCGAAATATGTTAATGTTAACACAGCTAATTCCCCTTGAAGAAATTTACTAAAATCTTGTATTGTTAATTTGTAATTGTATATGGATTAAGAACTATTAAAGCTACATATTCTCCGATAACTTATAGATATCATGTCTTTTTATCTTTTGAAGTTGTTTTTATAAATCTGGTAGATTCTGGTCATTCAGGAGTCATGATATTCATCTTATTAATACCTTAATGGCCAATATGTTATTCAAATCAGAAACAATTCAATTTTAAGTTTTAATAACGTAAAATGTATTTAGAAAGAAGCAGTTATGTTTTATTGGACATTGGAAATCCAATAACCAGTTATTAAATAAACATTATACAAAGATAAAATGGTTCTTGTTGGTAGCGTTCTTCGTATACGGATGTGTACCAATGTACTTAACACAAGCTAGAGTTCCCTGTACAACAGCAAATAGTTTATACTTTACAAAGCAGAAAGTCTTTCTCTCTCTCTCTCTCTCTCTCTCTCTCTCTCTCTCTCTCTCTCTCTCTCTCTCTCTCTCTCTCTCTCTCTCTCTCTCTCTCTCTCTCTCTCAGTGTGTTTATATGCGGACGAATATGTGTGTGCGTGTGTTTATATATGTGTGTGTGTGTTTATATATATATATATATATATATATATATATATGTGTGTGTGTGTGTGTGTGTGTGTGTGTGTGTGTGTGTGTGTGTGTGTGTTTATATGTGTGTGAGTGTGTTTATATATGTGTGTATGTTTGTGTAGATATATATTTCTGATTCCGGTGCTGAAAATTTTCAGCATATAGCAAAAGTAATATTGATCGAGTCTGTCTGTTTGAGGAATGAACTATACTTATTGTAAGATACTTGATATAACCTAACAAGCGAATTATGTTTTTCAATTTATTGATCATGGCAGTAGAGACTAATGAAATCTGTTTTCTCTATCTTTTGTGTATTCGATTGAGGGAGTTGAAAATGTGTATAAAACCCGAGTAGTAAAATAATCGTACAGAGAACAAACTAACTAATGCAATAACCTTGTAGTAAGTTTAGAATTGGCATTTACCTCTTTGGAAATTGGAGTTTAAGATAATCAATTTACAAGTTAGTTGTTAAAGTGTCAGTAGATACGTCAAAAGTACAGACAGTACTTCCCGTGAAGCTGACAGTTTGTGAGACCCGTAAATATCTAATCGATTTATTTTCCCATTCCTTAACACGTTTCGTGAAAAAAATCATCAGGGTTCGTCAAAAGTACGATAGGAAAATAGAATATAAAAATCTTAGATACCAAAATATAAATCTTCAGGATGTCAGGATACATATACAATTCTGGTGAATATTGGACAAACAGGGACCTCTGTATTTCCATAGGTAAGATCGGGTCATATATAACATATTTATGTCCCTCGTTTCAGTTTGATATATTATATCTCAAAACATGTCATATGCTTTTAGATATTACAATTTTCATAATATTTAATGGACAATATGCATATTGTAATATATTGTAAATATAAACCGATACTTCACAAGAAACATGTAGCATTTTATCAAGAAATAATTAACCGTTAAACTCATTCCTGATATGTCAAAGATTAGTTTATGCTTTGTATTTACCTGTTTGTTTACGTGTGCATGTAACTAGTTTGTTTCATTGATTGTTTATTGTTGTTTAACGTCCCACTCAAGAATCTTTGACTCATATGGAGACGTCACCAAATGCCAGTGAAAGGGCCTCAAAGTGTCCTATGCTTGACACTTACGGCCATTGAGCAGTGAGGGCAACACCTATTGCGAAACGGGGCCTCGGTTTTTACTGTTTCATCCGAAGGACAGCATGTAACTTGTAATGCCTCTTTGTAAATGCATTCCATTTTGTTAGTCATTAACGGACAAGTTTCTAGTTATTGTATATTTTACAGGGGTTTTGAAGGACTACCTAAGAGAACTTCCGGAGCCGTTATTTACAAACGCTTTGTATCAGATGTTGCTGGATGCACTGAGTGTAAGGCTACCAAGTGACCCGGATGGAAGTGCCAAATTGATGTTGAGTATATTAGAGTGCCTTCCTAAAGCCAATCAAGTAAGTGAATTATACTTTTACTGAATGATACATTTTAACAGTACAGTAAAAAGGGTTTTAGTTGGGAGATAGATTGAAGAACATTGTAAAATTAGATATTACCAGATAAACAGATTATTACAGTACAGCTCCATTTACATTGGCAACAAATCTATTTCCTTCAGTTTAGATATACATTACTTGCTATTTCTCCAAATTCGAAATTAACATAAATAATATTGATATCGGGATTGAATAATAGTCGTCAATTTCCTTGCCTCTGAAGTCTTCCACAGTTTTGCTTGTTTGTTTGATTGTTGATTTGCATCGCGAGGGGAATTTTTCACATGTATTGAGATGTCACTATATATATAGTGACACTAGCTTTCGGTGAAGTCATAAAAAATTTGGTCTGTGCTATGGATTTACACCAATGCAGTCAGGGTTCTTATACGTGCCACGCCATCCGCGACATGGGACCTCGGTTTTCATTCTCTTCTCATCCGTAAAACTTCTGACTTTCATTTCGTACGCCAAGCTCTTGGCCAAGGAAAAGTCACTACCATTTTTAAAGTCTTTGGTATGACCCGGTCTGAGAATCAAAGCCGGGACCTTCGGCTGGCTAGTCGAATGCTCTACCACTTGACCACTGTAAGTGGATAAAGGGTGTCATAATATTTATTATTATACCTTCTATTATAATCTCGTAATCTGATTAAATTTTCAATGTCACCCGATATTTTACAAAGATAGCCAGGGTGATAATTCAAAAATGTCACATGCGCCTACGGTTCGTCCCAGTGATAGCTTTTCGTCGTTTATGTTTGTTCATTTTTGTTTAGTGTCCCACACAAGAATCCTTCACTCATATGGAGACGTCACCCAATGCCGGTGAAGGGCTTCAAATTTTGGCCTATGCTTGGCACTTACGGCCATTGAGCAGTGAGGGTGGCGACACCTACTGTGACACTGGACCTCGGTTTTTACTGTCTCATCCGAAGGACAGGAAACCAACCTGCCACCGGCTAGACTCGAACTCACGACCTCACGTTCAAGAGTCGACCCTGCTACCGACTGAGCCAGGCCGGCCAAAACGTTTGTAGGCTATTTGTTTTGTGTTTTTTAGCTTGCTGTTTAATAGTTGTAAAATAGATGTAAAATATCTATGATAATATGTTAAAGCAAACAAATGTGACACTCGGTATAATGAAATAAACATTACATTGATGATAGGGCGATATTGCATATTTTCATTTTGCATCACTGTCGGTCTTTCTGTGCAATATGTTGTTCCCAATATAATGTTTCAAGGATGAATTTATTCTGCATCAATTTGAAAAGCGTTAACCAGCAAATAGGAAAATCAACAGTGACACGTTATGAACAAGATTTTATAACTAAAAGCTTATGCACAAAGTACATTTTGCGAGTTAATTGTATTGTGTAATGACATTTAGAGTGTCAGAATTCATTTGTCTATAAACGTTTCTACGGTCTGAACGTTTACCTCAAGACAAAACAACAGGTGCATTTGGCAACACAAATAGTCTTACCTAAGATAATTTAGCTTCTGAAATGAAATATCTTTTTTTTTTTTAAAAAAACAATAACGTAGAATTTTCGGTTTCTAAAATACAAAGTAATTACCGATGTTGCGTAATTTGAAAATATGCAGCTATCTTCCTACAAGTACATCTAGGAAATTAAGACATACGGTTTATTTGTTTTTTATTTCTGGTAAATATTATTACATTACACAAAGGTGATTGTTTTCCAAAAAGTGGACTAAAATAAATGCTTAAGTCGATTCTATCTGTCAATAAGACTTCGTCAAATCGAGCTAGAATTAAAATGGTGTAGAGTTCCTAACCACATGTGATATTTTACAATAGGTAATAATTAACCTAAGTAATAATTAACCTAAAAATACCCGAAATCCTTCCAAGATTAACCACTGTAAAAAGGTGACTATCTTCGCATTTTTAATACAGAAAATATTAAAGAAATTGTTAGAAAGAACTCAAATCACATAATTATTATCTTTGTACAATTATTTGTGTGTGCATGTTTAATTTCTTTTACATTGTTATTTCTGTTGACTTATTTAATCGTTGTGATTCTTGTAGGAAACAATGGCAATGGTGCTTAATCATTTGAAGAAAATCGCCTCTCGAAGAGAGAAAAATAAAATGCCGCTTGAAAACTTAGCTGTGTGCTTCGGTCCTGTTCTTTTATGTCCATCTCCGAATTCTTCCACCAAGGACGCTCTTGACTTTAAGAAACACATCGAAGTATTGAAGTACCTTCTCGAAATATGGCCGGAAAACTATGGTATGTTTTAAAATGGTCTTAAAATATGGATTGATGCTTTAAATTAACCAGCCAAACTCATGACCGTATCCTCGCAGACACCATGTTCATGTAGCATTAATATAGAGATGCTAAGTATTCAATGAGATTAGATTATCATATATAAACCGAAGTCACCAATCAAAATATATACATATGTAATGTAAACTATTATACAATAAGATTGAGACTGGGGCTGGCAGAATTGTCCGTAGGACAATTTTGGGAGAAATTGTGATTTTTACGTTTTCAGAAACCTCAACATATTTGGATTAAAAACTGTAATATGAGATTGAGCACAAGCGAGAGCAACCCTTTTTGTTTCTGGTGTGAAAAAAATCTGCAAAGATAGAGGCATTTCATTGCTTATGTGGTAAGGTTCCTTCCATCAGTCGTTGGCTCATATACAAATTTTCTGAATTTGTGATATATAAATATATATATATATATATATATATATATATATATATATATATATATATATATATATATATATATATATATATATATATATATATTAACTTTAGATCTGTATCAAGTGTTATATGGAAAATTTTATCAATATTTATTATTACTAAAGCACACTCAATGCTTTCATTATATTATGGTGTGACAATTACCTGATCATTAAATGAATGGCTCAGTACACTTAACTATGTACTTTTAGTATGACCTGTATGCTTGTTATAATAACGACCCAACATCACAAAGCATACATGCAATAACCAATAACCTACATGTGTGTTCTTTTGATTTAAGCTACTCATGAAATGTGAATTGCAGAAAAACTACTTATGGTCCCGATGTTATGTATCATCCAATTGTTTAGATGTTTTGCCATGTGTATACACATATAAATAGAATACATTAATTATTCTGTATGTGCCACTCTTCTTTGTTATGTTTTTGTTATAAAAGGAAGTTTTCCTTTGATGATGTACAAAGGAAAACATATACCTGTACTTTGTTTTTATCCATTTTTATTTATTCATTTATTTTTATTTATTTATTTACTTCTTTATTTATTTATCTATTATTTATTTATTTATTTATTTATTTACTTCCTAATGTCTTTCTGTCTTTAAGATTCCGATAGTTCTTCGTGTTGAAATCATTTGTATATTTAATTTGTCGTGTTATAATGGACTTGGAGTTTCAATTATCCATTGTACTTCTTCATTTTTACTGTCTTCCAAACATAAACTTGTCCGAACTGTTTCCCAGTAACATTTCACAACTTCACAGATATATTGTATTAAAAAATATATATTTATAGTCAATATATATCATACTAATAAAGTAAAAAAACAAGCTTTTCACAACGTTTTAAGTTGACATATAAACAGTACAAAATATATTAAATGACATCAGACCAATATGCAAAAATATAGACATAAATATCACCAAATATGCATGGCTAGCAAAGACAAACAATAGAAAAATTAAGCATATAGAAGCAAAGACAGTAATAGCGCAATTAAACATACATAAGCAAATCTGAAAACTAATAGATGAAAAAGAAGCAAAGACAATAATATCAGAATTAAGGGTAAATTAGCAAAGCTAAAACTAATGGATAAAAGCAGAAACAGAGACAATAATATAGTTAAACATAATTTGGCAAAGCTAAAACTAATGGATAAAAGCAGAAACAGAGACAATAATATAGTTAAACATAATTTGGCAAAGCTAAAACTAATGGATAAAAGCAGAAACAGAGACAATAATGTAGTTAAACATAATTTAGCAATGCTAAAACATAATAGATAAAAACAAAAGCAAAGAAAATAATGAGGTCCTGAATAATATTACAAAGTTTTGAAATTTAGATTTTTGACAATAAGTGTTTCAAATATATTTTTGTACATTACTGACAACGGACATCAAAAGGGACTACCCTACAGGCGAAGCTTTTTTGTTTGGGAAACTTTCTGCAACAGTACAGTTAAATCCAGTTTGTTGCTGTTGATGCTGTTTTTGTTGTTGCTGCTGCTGTTGTTGGTGTTGCTGCTGCTGCTGCTGCTGACGTTGTTGTTTTTGTTGTTGTCAGTATAAATCAATTTAACTTTACATTTATACTTTATCATACGTTTTAGCCTGATAGTTCCACAGAGTGTAATTGATTAACATTTACAGGTCTACAAAAGAAAATGGCACATCCGTGTTCTGTCAAAAACCAAAACATTACGGAAGATTTTTTCAAAAATAGGAATGCACAAGTAAAACCGTGACTCCATGTATTACTGTAGCTCTAATATTTTTGTTAGCGAACACAAATATATCACCCATGTTATGATTTATTTTAGACTCGTTGTTAAATGTATACGTCAATAACTTTACTGTGGTTATACCTGGGCTTGGCACATGAAACATGAGAATTAACTAAAGTCTGAGAATTTATTCTAAAGATATACATATCAATATTCCAAGTTTTGATACTGTTGATTTCACAGAGTGTGATCTGACTTTCCGAATCACCACACTGTAGTTTTCTGAATCCATATCACGCCTCTCTGAAACTGATGACGTATTAAACAAAGTAGGACTACTTTCCCAATGGTAACAATACCGAAAGTTATCATGATCAATGAAAAAACTGAACAATTTATATGAAAATATGAATTTGTACAGTTGATTCTTTCTTGCGCGACCTACTTCCCCATAGCAACAGTGCCGGAAGTTACTAAGCTCAATGTAAACAAATCCGTATATTACCGTGTGACACATCTAATTGATTAGTTAATGAATGAACGCATGTCAGAGTGCATTTATTGTCAATATGGATTTGGGTGACAGATAAATAGAATGCCTCCCGCAAGGGCTTCATGAATATTTATTTGTCACCCAAACGACATCCATATTGACTCTGAGAAGCGTTCATTCATTATATTTACATATAATAGTTTTCAAATTGAAAAACAAATTAATGTATTCCCCCTAATCGAATACCCGTATACGTGATCGGTATAATTATGATGGAACAGTGAAGTTCAAAGTAGAACAGTAAAGTATAGAGTTTTTATGAATGATATATCTTGGTGTGACGTCATGTGATTAATGAAGTTGCATAATTGTGTGACGTTATATGAAGAACTTTATTTATAGCCGATATAAACGCCGTCTAGATCAACACTGCGTCTATGGGAAACTGCTTGAGGAAATGTCATTATTTTATTATGGATAGATATATAATATATTTATCATTATCAAAGTAACTTGATCCTAAGAGTCGGATCACGTCGAGTTGACAGGGGCAGATCATCAGATCAAACGAGACGCGAAGCTGTCGATACTGTTATAATAATCTATATATTCAACTTGACCTGGTCATGCAATCAGATATCAGGTAACCCAAAGTTGAAGTTATTTTTAAATTTTAGTAATTCCTAAGGTTTTTTCTAATCCAGGTGCTGTGGTCAGTCGGTCTACATTTTATATAGGTCTATATCATCTTTGTAGAAATGGTCAAAATGAAGAGCGATAATGGAGATGGCAATGGGAATACTGAAAACGAGAAAAACCCTGGATGAAAGAAGAGATGGACAAACTGCACCAAGAAACTAATAAAAAACGTTACCTGTGTTATGCAGCTTATAGTGTGCTATAATATTTTTTATACAAATGATTCTGTCAAAACATTATAATTAAACTAAAAATGCCATATATATATATATATATATATATATATATATATATATATATATATATATATATATATATATATATATATATATATATATATATATACATACAGTTGAACACATTAAAATCCCACTTTACTTATTATTATTTTGATTTTCCGGTCAAATTTCTTCATTTCCATTATAACTCGGTTATTTTGAAATCCCTGTTTATTTGAAAGGAAGGGCTTTCCCAATTTGATTTCAATATACCCGAGTTCCACTGTTTATACATGTATATGTATAACACAAATGCAGATTTTGTGCAGATATCTTTATATCTTTTAACTTTGAATTAGTCACGGGCATTTTAATAGAACTAGGCATTTTATATTGCAGAGTTATTGGTAAATGTTCACTGCCATTGTTAAGCTTGTCTTTTCTGTAAAAGATATACAATGTAGGATATCAAATCACAGCGATAAGTACTCGTATTGATATTAAGAATTCAGTAATTCAGCCATATTTTATTTTGGATGAAGAGATACAACGAAGGGGTGAATTCTGTTTCAAAATTTTATTTACTGATCAGAATTTTATGAATTTTAAACCCTCGAATTTGTTTAATAGAATGAATAATAAATTTGGTGTGATCATTTTTGTGCTCATAATTTGTATTGTTATAGATGTTCGCGCTTGTCAAATAAGTGATGATTGGGAATTTCCAGTATATGTCAATTTAGTTGTTTATTTATTTCACAAAATCGGATTCATGTCAAATTTTAGGTTGATCGATATTAATATTACAGTCGTGGTCTATACTACAAAAGTCAAGTATATATAATATATGTGTTTGTGAATATGTGACCTTTTTATTTTTTCTTAGTTTTATGTGAATGATACGAAAGTAATTGTTTATAAGCTCTGCAACGGGAAATTCATATTTTATGGAATTATTGCATGCAGTTACATACTTTCCTGACCAATAAGTAAGAAATAATGGAGTCCTTTTTTCCAGTACAAATTTGAATCGGATTGTAATCATTATAAATGGACAGTTGAATATGAACAACGGGAGATAACTACTATTGAATTACATGGTCCGAGTCTATGATAAATGTTTCCATTTGCTTGAGTGTTTGGCCTACAGAACGGCATAGATGTGTTATAAGTATATGTGAGGTTGTTAACTGTTTTTATTTAAAGCGGTCATTTATACTTCAGAAAAAAGATAAAATAAATTTTAATATTTTGTTTATTTGTATCTTTTTCTTGCTCTGTCAAAGAACGTTTATTACGACTGACTACTGATATTTATGTTATGTAAACGAAATAATTGTCACAACAACATTAACCCATTCACCCCTAAAGACACATTTGGACTGGCCTAAATCATTGACTAATAGAAGAGTCCTTGTTTGGCAAGGTTTGATGAGTTAAATGGAAAATTGAATTTTGTTAGTGCAAAGGGTATTCGAATTTATGTCCCCGTTTCCAGTTTTTTTATACTGGGACCAAGGGCCAGAAATTACAAAACATTTATACATGCTTGATTCGAAATGAACACTAATTATATAATATAACTATTTAGAGGTTCCATAACAAGTGACCATTCATATTTATCAAACTCTGGTTATTAATTTACAAAGTTCCAAATATGCTAACTTTAGTGAGTATATTATTAAATATTGAAATTAAGTGATAAGAGAAAGAGGTTTAAATTATAAAAAGCTCACCTGTCCCTTATATACCTGCATTTTTAAACGTTTTTGTTTTCTCGCACTCGGTGATTTCAGCATAACTTTATATACAGAAATAAAAGTCATAGTAACAACAGCACACATACACTCACGAACGCACGCACGCACGCATGCACACACACACACATACACACACACACACACACAACGAACGCACGCACACACATACACACACACAAACACACATATATCTAGATATATTAAAATGATTCACACATGTACTTAGATAAATAAAAAAATCACAACGCCGAAATAAACTCAACCAGTATAAATGTTTAAATTATCAAAAGCTCACCTGTCCTTTATATACCTGCATTTTTAAAGCTCTCAGTTTGTTTGTTCGTTTACTGTTCGTTTAACGTCCCACTCAAGAATATTTCACCCATATGGAGACTTCACCATATGCCGGTGAAGGGCTTCAAATTTTGGCCTATCCACGGCACTTGCGGCCATTGAGCAGTGAGGGTTCTTTGTCGTGCCGGCACCTACTGTGACACGGTACCTCGGTTTTTACTGTCCCATCCGACGAAAGACAGGAAACCAACCAGTCGCCGGCTGGACTCGAACTCATGACCTCACGATCAAGAGTCGAGCGCGCTACCGACTGAGCCAGCTCGCACTCAGTGATTTCAGCATAACTTTATATACAGACATAAAACTCATAGTAAGAACACACACACACACACACACACACACACACACACACACACACACAAATGATTTATATATATATATATATATATATATATATATATATATATATATATATATATATATATATATATATATATATATATAATTTTAAAATCTACACGAAATATGAACACTTTTTTCACCAAATGTGTAAATATAATATAACGTAATGAATTAGTATAATGAATTAGGCATGATAATGATGATTATGATTATGATGACGATGGTGATGAGTAGTAGTAGTAGTAGTAGTAGTGGCAGTAGTAGTAGTAGTAGTAGAAGAAGTAGTAGTAGTAGTAGTAGTAGTAGTAGTAGTAGAACTACTAGTAGTAGTAGTAGTAGTAGTAGTAGTAGTAGTAGCAGAAGCAGTAGTAGAAGTAGTAGTAGAAGTTGTTGTAGTAGTAGTAGTAGTAGTAGTAGAAGTAGCGGTAGTAGTAGTAGTAGTAGTAGAAGTAGCGGTAGTAGTAGTAATAGTAGAAATAGTAGTAGTAGTAGTAGTAGAAGTAGCGGTAGTAGTAGTAGTAGTAGTAGTGGCAGTAGTAGTAGTAGTAGAAGAAGTAGTAGTAGTAGTTAGTAGTAGTAGTAGTAGAACTACTAGTAGTAGTAGTAGTAGTAGTAGTAGTAGTAGTAGTAGTAGTAGCAGAAGCAGTAATAGAAGTAGTAGTAGAAGTTGTTGTAGTAGTAGTAGTAGTAGTAGAAGTAGCGGTAGTAGTAGTAGTAGTAGTAGAAGTAGCGGTAGTAGTAGTAGTAGTATAAATAGTAGTAGTAGAAATAGTAGTAGTAGTAGTAGTAGAAGTAGCGGTAGTAGTAGTAGAACTAGTAGTAGTAGTAGTACTAGTAGTAGTAGTAGCAGTAGTAGAAGTAGTAGTAGAAGTTGTTGTAGTAGTAGTAGTAGTAGAAGTAGCGGTAGTAGTAGTAGTAGTAGTAGAAGTAGTAGTAGTAGTAGTAGAAATAGTAGTAGTAGTAGTAGTAGTAGAAGTAGCGGTAGTAGTAGTAGTAGTAGAAATAGTAGTAGTAGAAATAGTAGTAGTAGTAGTAGTAGTAGTAGAAGTAGCGGTAGTAGTAGTAGTAGTAGTAGAAGTAGCGGTAGTAGTAGTAGTAGTAGTAGTAGAAATAGTAGTAGTAGTTGAAGTAGAAATAGTAGTAGTAGTAGTAGTAGTTGAAGAAGAAGTATTATAGTAGTAGTAGTAGTAGAAATAGTAGTAGTAGTAGTAGTAGTAGAAGTAGCGGTAGTAGTAGTAGTAGAAATAGTAGAAGTAGTAATAGTAGTTGTAGTAGTAGTAGTAGTAGTAGTAGTAGTAGTTGAAGAAGAAGTATTAGTAGTAGCATAAATGAAATACAAGCCGGAGAATCATGTACACATACTTTTTGTACAGGTGTTACAGCGTTTTATAAACACCTGAAATCTAACATTTGGCTATATACCATCGCTGCTCACTGATATACATATGGATGATAAGAAGATTATAATGATGTATTTGTTATCTTTGTCATAAGTACATGACGTTATGCAACATCGATAACTGGCTGAAAGAATACGTACTATAATGCTAAAAAACGCATATCGCCTGTTTCGTACAAATAGGTCCGTGTACCTGATGATTCAATGATCTTGAGATACACGTTGTAAATGAATATTTTAATATTTAAATCCAAAGGGTTGATATTTTAAATATGCGTTCAGAGTATATGTAATTATTTTTTTAAAGACAAATATAAGACAATGTAAACTCATAAATCCATAAAAAACATGGAATCTTCCGTAAATGAGATTTAGACCAGTCCAAATGTGTCTTTAGGGGTGAGTTGGTTAGTAATAATACGTAATAATATTTACAAAGAGAAGGCAACGTGGAAAACAATGACCTCCTCGGGATAATTTAGGAGTGGAGTGAAATCAGATGGTGTGTACATATGAACACTTACTTCTGACCAGTAATATCACTGTCCATATCTAAATCAAGTTTAAAATATATTGAACATAGTCAAAATTGATAGAGACGGTTGAAATCTGACATGTAACATAATATTTCACTATATATTTCTATGTCACATCTCACTGATGTCAGTTTGAAGGTTATGACGAAATATACATTGTCAAATGGGGAACATCTTTAAAAAAGGACAAATACAGAAATTTAATATTTCACGTGGACCTTTTCTGTTTCCGATCCAAAAGTATTTAAACACCTGAATGAAGTAGCTTAAATACAGAGAAGGACAACTTTGTTTTAATGTAATAAACCCTTTTTACTTTAATGTGGTAGTCATACTTAGGACAGCAAATGACATCATTTTCGCTCAAAAATATTTTAGGGTTTTTTTATTACTAAATGAATTACAATTTACTAAAACCGCCTTCAATATATGTAGTTCGAAATATCTTATTGTAGGTTCTATATAGTTTATGTAAGGATCTAAAATTCTACGGATGATATTTTTCTGTAAAAAGAAACACTTATATTTTTAAAGACCTATGACGGCTTAAATCGACCAACATGAAGTATCGTAAAAAGTTCTCTGATTCACACATTATACAATTTAATGACATACTAATCAAAACTACAGCACACATACACTGCAATATGTCAAAAAATGGTAAAAACAAACATGATACAAACACTCCTAATTAGCGATCGCACGTGTACCATTCACTGCAGTTAAATCGATACTGAAAGTATGTAAAACATGAATGCACGTCAAAATGTGGGAAGTATTTCAGCGAAAACTGCATTTATTAATTTTTCTAAATAAAAATATTGTATTCATATACATATATTTTTAACACTTTCAAGTTCAATACTAGATACAAACAAAAGATAGTACATGTATTGGTATTCTCCGACCAGTCTGACGCCACGATTGAACAGAAGTATTATATAAATAAGCTTGACAGATTGAGGTTTCTTCAGGGGAAAATCAAAGACGGATGGCAAATTATTAATTTATTTTCAGCTTCATTTCCTTCCTCAAAGCATTTCAACGCACAGCACATTTTTTATCGATTCTATCTTTGTTTTTTTCTGTCCTTTGTGTTTTGTTTATTTGCTACCTGTATGGCAACATATTTGCTCCTTGGTGGAATGTTGGTAAACTCGGACCCATCTCAATTCGTATCTTTTTAGCTAACTCATGCCTACGGTTGATTTACAAATCGTACCCATCGTTTTGCTGCCTTGTACACAATAACGTAGGGATTATGGTTACACCGATGACATAGTTCTCAAGCACATAGAACAAACTACCCGGTCTCGATCATTATTCTACGTAGGAATCAGTTTTGTCGGAATAGTTAGTGTTCATATCATGTGACCTCAACAGAATGTCGGGCAAGATCGCTTCCAGTTTCCTAATATTTACATTAACAACATTCAATGATATTTTGTCTCAATTCTTCTCCAAGTAATTCTGAAGCCAATTCATTTCCACAGATAGTTGTATGTCATTTCAATACCAAACGGCATTATAGTAATAACCTTGTTTATAAGTATATGTATACCTTCATGAATAATTCTACAACCAAACAGACGATGGACACGAATGAGTTACCAGTAATCGATGGGCACGAGTTAGTTAAAACATGGGTACGAGTCAACCAATTCAATTAGGTGCGAGTTGTGATGGGTACGAGATTACCATAACCCATATGTTGAACTTGCCTTGAATATTACGCAACGTATTTATTGTCGTTACGAGTAAAAATCATGTTTTGATCTTCAAACTCAAATTACTAGAAAAATGAGAATCACTTAGAAACGTAAGTAATGAGAAGATAATATTTTTATATAGCCATTGTGCAAAGCATATTATCATTTAAAACAAAATTAACAACCTTAATGAAGCGGAAACCGCCGGTCATGAGGCCTTAATTCTATGAAAGAGTATAGTAAAATCTATAAAACCTGGCGGGGGGAAGTCCTGTGAACCCTTTTTTGACCTGGTCGAGTTTAAATTTTAGATAAGCATTAAAATTACACTGACAAGGGTAATTGTTCTTAATTAATATCATACACCCGGTTGTCCAGTTGACAACGATCGGGTTTCCCGTGATGCCCGTCTTAACCGAAAAGTGAGTTTTTAATAATCAAAAGGTTACTCTGCCCCATCATGTTATATGAATCGGACAATACCTTTAAGAAGGTGTTGGATGCACGGAACAAATATATCACGGAAATCATATAGTGGAAAAATGGTTACAAATCGTCGATTATTGATCGTATGAAAAAATTATGACCCGAGATCCAAATGAATTCCATGTGCCTATCGCTATTGCACGATCGATTATATTTGATTTTTTTTTTATCATCAGCGTCGGAAGCAAATTGAAAGTGTGTGTGTGGGGGGGGGGGGGGCTAAACCTACTTAAAACACATACACACGCCAGAAACGTCTGGGGGCTGAGCCCCAATTTTTAACACCTATGTCTATCTTTGCAAAAAAAAAAAAAAAAAGGGGGGGCTCTGCCCCCCCCACCCCCCCGGTTCCGACGCCTATGTTATTATATTTATTATATAAATATAAAATATACATATATCAAAGCGTTAATAACCATAAACTCTACAGAACAATATACAAACTTAGCAACATTGGACAAACATGGACCTTCGGAAAATCAATGAGGTGGGATCAAGTATCAGAGAATCTAAAAATATACAGATATCAAAGCGATAACCACTATAAACTCTACAGAACAATATACAAACTAAGCAACACTGGACAAACATGGACCTTCGGAAAATCAATTATGTGGGGTAAGTTATCATAAAATCTCAAATATATACAGATATCAAAGCGATAACCACTATAAACTCCACAGAACAATATACCAATATAGTAAAAGTGGACAAACATGAACCTTTGGAAATACATTAGGTGGGATCAGGTATCAAAGAGGAATAAGTATCTCAAAAATATACAGATATCAAAGCGATAACCACTTTTATCCCCAAAGGACAATATGCAATAATAGTAACACTGGACAAACATGAGCCTTCGGAAGATCAATTAAGCGGGGTCAGGTGTCACGGAGAAATAAGATTCCCTAAAAATCACACGAGTCCCTTTGAACGGATGAAATTCCATGTATGAATCGTAACGACAAACAAAACATGTAAATACATGTTGACCAGTATTTATATGTTTTACATCTTCTTTACCTAGCATTCCCACTGTCTCCGTGGTCCAGTGGTTAGAGCTGGTCAAACCATGAATTCTCTTACTTCTGGGCAGTGTAGGATCGAGTCCCGCTGTAACCTAAGCTGATTTTCCCGAGAAAGTTTGCCAGTTTACTTGCGGAAGGCCGGTGGTCTTTTCCCGGGTACTATGTTACCGGGTTATCTCCTCCACCAATAAAAACTGACCGCCACAATATAACGGGGTGTATTCAAGTCAACAATAAATCTGATTATTGCAGCAATACAGTGTAAGTAACTTTATCAAGTTGAGTGTGGCGTTAAACACTATCCAAAATTAGAAATCCCTTGCCTTTTATGACAGATTCTACTATAAAAGTATATACCTATAGGTATTTATTTCATAAACATTTTATTTTGTTACAGAGAGGTTCGCCCATCATTTGTCTATTCCAAACAGATATATATATATATATATATATATATATATATATATATATATATATATATATATATATATATATATATATATATGTATATATATATATATATATATATATATATATATATATATATATATATATATATATATATATATATATATATATATATATATATATATATATATATATATATATTGTTGGTATGTACTTTAGTCGTGAAATATTTTATATGCCATGATCTGACGCTGCTGTAGTTATCAGTTAGTAGCTTTGTAAGAGTGTCCAGTGCAAAAATAATGGGTATGACTCGGACAGCATCTTATCACTTGTTGTTGATCATGTGATATTATTTTATCTTATGTAGACTATTGTAATACTTTAAAATAAATAAATATTTCACGTGTAGCACTCTTATATAGCCTTTATGTCCGTCACATTTTCAAGTAAGTATGTTTCGTTAATCTCTTTGGTAATTGATCATATCTACTTAAATTAATGCATGTTCTATGTTTTAATATATTGTTTGTTCGTCTATTTTATTTTATCTTAATCCTGTCGTCGACAAACACACATCTTGATATTACGGTATCCATGACATCTATTTTCAATTTTAAAATGAAAAAAAGTTTTAAATGCATACGTTAATTTTCAATCTTTAATTTGCATTGCTTTCCAGTGCGTTCTTGGTCCAATAGCCCGATGTAGTAAATAGGTTTAACATCGTGGACTTTCACTGAAAACTGCTCATGGATGTTATCGAATGTAAGTCTGATATCTTATTTTGTTATTTTTGCTATTCCATACAGCATATATTTATTCAGCTTCAAACGTGAACAAGTGTTTCGTAAATGGCTTTAATTACACGGTCTCGGTCCCAATAGTGTCAAGAAAAAAACTTTGAGGATTTATTTCCACTTTGCAAATCATATAATACACAACATTCTGTAAATACACTAAAAACATTCTTTAAACATACACATGTTTACACACTCGTGCACATACGAACAATCTAACATGTGCCTTCACGACTTGTTTGATAAGTGTAATCTGTTTTATAAAAAGTACATACTGCTGTGTGTAGCGTTTAAGTAAATAGTCTTAAAGATAACCGTTCAATCATAATCATTTCACTATTTAGGACAACCAGTGAACTAGTAATATTATTTCCCAGCACTTTAATAAACATTAACAAAACATATATGTTAAGTTCGCGATTATAGGATAAAGAGATATATGCACTTGGTTTATGATTATGGAATACAGATATGTATGTGCTAGGTTCATGATTATAGACGAAGGGGATATATATGCTAGTTCGCGATTATAGACAAAGGGGATATATGTGCTAGGTTCATGATTATAGACGTAGGGGATATATGTGTTAGGTTCATTATTATAGACAAAGGGGATATATGTGCTAGGTTTGCGATTATAAACGAAGGGGATATATGTGCTAGTTTCATGATTATAGACAAAGGGGATATATGTGTTAGGTTCGCGATTATAGACGAAGGTGATATATGTGTTAGGTTCGCGATTATAGACGAAGGTGATATATGTGCTGGGTTGCAATTATAGACGAAGGGGATATATGTGTTAGGTTAGCGATTATAGACGAAGGTGATATATGTGCTGGGTTGCGATTATAGACGAAGGTGATATATGTGTTAGGTTCGCGATTATAGACGAAGGTGATATATGTGCTGGGTTGCAATTATAGACGAAGGGGATATATGTGCTAGGTTCGCGATTATAAACGAAGGGGATATATGTGCTAGGTTCATGATTATAGACAAAGGTGATATATGTGTTAGGTTCGCGATTATAGACGAAGGTGATATATGTGCTAGGTTCGCGATTATAGACGAAGGGGATATATGTGTTAGGTTCGCGATTATAGACGAAGGTGATATATGTGCTGGGTTGCAATTATAGACGAAGGGGATATATGTGTTAGGTTCGCGATTATAGACGAAGGTGATATATGTGTTAGGTTCGCGATTATAGACGAAGGTGATATATGTGCTGGGTTGCCATTATAGACGAAGAGGATATATGTGCTAGGTTCGCGATTATAGACGAAGGGGATATATGTGCTAGGTTTGCGATTATTGACGAAGGGGATATATGTGCTAGGTTCATGATTATGACGAAGGTGATATATGTGCTAGGTTGGCGATTATAGACGAAGGGGATATATGTGCTGTAAATATATATGCCCTAGCTTCACGATTATAGACTGTTCGCGATTGTAGATCATAGAGATGTATGCTCTAGGTTCACGATAATAGACTTTATCGATGTATGTGTCAGATTCGCGATTATAAACTGTAAAGACATATGTGCTAGATTCACGATTATAGGCTATAGAGATATTTGTGCTAGGTTCACGATTATAGACCATAGAGATATATATGTGCTAGGTTCACGATTATAGGCTATAGAGATATTTGTGCTAGGTTCACGATTATAGACCATAGAGATATATGTGTGCTAGGTTCGCGATTATAGACCACAGAGATATATGTGTGCTAGGTTTGCGATTATAGACCATAGAGATATGTATGTGCTAGGTTCGCGATTATTGACCATAGAAATATATATGTGTGCTAGGTTCGCGATTATAGACCATAGAGATATATATGTGTGCTAGGTTCGCGATTATAGACCATAGAAATATATGTGTGCTAGGTTCGCGATTATAGACCATAGAGATATATGTGTGCTAGGTTTGCGATTATAGACCATAGAGATATATATGTGCTAGGTTCACAAGTATAGACTGTAGACGAGAAAGATCTATGTTCTAGGTTTGCGATTATAGAATATAGACAAATATATGTGCTAGGTTCACGACTGTAGATTATGGAAATATATGTTCTATATAATAAACTAATTTAGAATTTTATAACTTTGGTATTATATTTATAATAAATATCAATTCCAATTTTGCAAACAATATGTTCAACTAGAACTTATACGTGTTTGTCCTACATTTTTAGGGAAGGGCCGCTACCTACTACTTTTGTGTGATTGTTTGATAGCTTTTGGTTGCTTCTTTTGTGTTGACATACCTAGCGCCTTACAAACTGAACTACAAAGCAATCAAGTAAGTAATTGTTTGTTATTGTATAACGCAGAACACTAAAATCATCATTTATATCTTAACACTTAATGACCGTTCCATTTCATATAGTTATTATTTATTATCTATCATTATCCTTTACAAAAAATATTATTCCTAAAGCATTTCAGAATAGGTTTATCGTTACATATTTACCTTCATTACATATTTTACCTATATTATTTATATTACCTATATTACCTTTTGGTTTTCTTTTATGATCTTGTATCATTCATTTGCAGCTGGCGTCAGGACATACCATTATTTATGAGAATGTTCCATGTGTCAAAATTTATTTCTGGTTGATTCGTCTCACACACAAGTGTGCATTTGGGCTAAGCACCAATCAGTTTTAAACTAATTAATTCAAGTCTGAGAATAATCAGACATCAAGATTTACTTAATCTGAGTAAAGTTTTTCTTTATTACTTTTATTGTTATTTTCTATTTTTTCCCATTTCTTAGGTTTTATGGTGCTTGTATCGATCTCATCTATCAGTTCTCCTGTTTTTATATTAAAATGCTGTTTTTATTTCCATGTACACTTTGTCAGTAATAATACTGCCTTTTATAAAGAATATTATCATTTATTTTTTTCCTGCAATAATGATATAACAAACATCAGTGATCTATATAGTCCGCTTCCTATTTTTATTAGATACAAGATATGTATCTTTACATTTGATTTTATTATCATATAGTAATTGATAAACGTTCGTCATTTTTTCAACCCCGATTCCTACAATCGTAAAATGTTGTGAAACACTTTGAATAAAAATATAATTTTTACTAATTAATTAATTAATTGAAAACTAGAAGAAATGCAATCATCAGAATAAACCTTCATTTGTTTTGTCCAATTTTTCGCCTACCTCTGGTTGATGCCAATATCTATTAATATATTCTTCTTGACCTATTAATATTTGGATATTTATTGTATCCCATTTTCTTGTTTTACGTATTAACAGGGATTTAACTGCAGTCAAAAGACGAATAATGTCACGTGCTGTGAGGAATGCCTGGGTATTGGTCCAGACCGTTATAACCAATTGTACGCTGTATTTTCCTGGATGTAAGTAAAGCATAAAAACTATGACGTAATTAGAATAAGAACATATGAGAAGATAAAGATTTCAAACATAAAATATAATGGAATATCTTTATTTTCTACATAAATCGGGACCGGCTGTTAGACTTTGACATAACCAGAATTCCGACTCATTCGATTTCAACATTAACAATGAAAATGTTTCCAGACATGCGTATAGGATTGTTTGTTTGTTTGTTTTGTTTTTGTTTTTATTATTATTTTTTGACATTCTAGCATTATTTTATAAATGTATAGGCGTGTGTTACTGCCTGCTATTCTCTCTATTTTCTCAGTGTTATGTCTTAGCCACAGTTTGTTTACCTTTACTTTTCTGCAATCTACTTCAGAACGTCGTGTCAATCTCCTGTCTGTTTATAACTGGTGATTTCAATTATCGAACAAAAATTTAAAAAGTTAATGCCTTATATTTAGCAAAACAAAAAGTCCAATCATTTGGTTTTTTTTTAATATATTTTACTATGTGAATGTCATTTTCAATACTCATAAGGTTAGTTTTATCATTCCAACAACACAATGTGTTTTATGAATATGAGAAGTGTCGATATGTTTCTAAAATTCAATATTTTTAACCACTCAGCTGAGAAATTACCATTTTTAACAGATGAAACACCAATTATTGTGGACCGCATAAACAACATACAAAATAAAAAGTACATACTTTTCTGAAAATTTTCAGTTTACGTTTTTATTGCTTGGGGTTTTGTGTATCTGCAGTCGTGTATACTAGTGTGATATTTTTAGAAAACAAATTATTTCATATTGTTTCTTGGCACCTTTAAAATATCTTTTTACTTGTATTCCCTTTTCTTTTCTATTCTATTAAGGTGTCAATAGAATCTTTTATATTTATATATATATATATATATATATATATATATATATATATATATATATATATATATATATATATATATATATATATATATATATATATATTTCCATGTTCCGGGTGATACTTAAAACCGCGGTCCAGTGTCACCGAACGCGTGGCACGTAAAAAAAAACTGCATTTGGTTCAGTCCATAGCACAGACCAAAATTTATAACCTGAATCTGGTTACATCTCTTTAAAAGTGAAATATTCTTGGTGGGATACACAACAACAAACAAATTCTACATATATTGATACGTAAATTGTATCAAAACACAACAACCCTGTACTCCACATTTCAAACGAGAGTATTTTACATAGTGTTCTTTTTGTTTAATAAAGGGTAGCATTTGTGGTTTTACCTGTTGGGTATGTACAGGACAGAGTTGGGAACAAAGGTACGTATACACACTTTCTCTGTATAATAGAACAGAATCATTATATTCGCATATATTTTTAAAGTAAAAAATAATCAGTAATACTTCATACACTAGTTAAGCACACTTTGCATTTACGTTTTGAGATATGATATGGTTACATATATGATTTGGCATTGTTTTCAATATGTATTGGATATATAATTTTATATATAAAGATCCTCTTACGGACACAACTGATCTAGTCTTTATAGGGAGGTTGACTTTATATGAAGGTTAATCTGTACACAAATGGTACTTTTGGGGACAACAAAAACACAGTCTTTATGACCAAGTGTTCCTTATGCACAGGTGGTCGCTAGATACACACACACGCACACAAATATATATATATATATATATATATATATATATATATATATATATATATATATATATATATATATATATATATATATATATATATATATATATATAACAACACATGGCAAAATCTGTATCGCATGCCATATCAACTGGAGACTCCAATATCGCTGATGTTGGCGAGAGCTGATATGGCATTCGATACAGAATTTGTCATGTTTTGTTGTTTTTATCATATATTTAAAACTCTGCTGGTAAATACACAAATACTCTAATATCAACGATAAAAATATATTTTTTTGTTTTAAATTTGCCGTGTTATAATCGCGACTTGTGTTCGTCAATTGAAATTCCTACAGTACAGTATATGTGGGCAGATCTCGGTAAAATTACGGAGTACACAAACTGTTTATACAACATAAAAATTAGCATTCCTCAATGTTTTTTGCTGAAATAATTTGTATTTTAGAGTAAATATTTTATTAGGATAGATTTACGTAGGGCCCTACAGAAACTTCGAAAAGAACATTCAAGAAACCCTGTTGTGAGACTGTTCACGGCAGAACATGGCAGAACATTGTGTTGAAGGGAATAGGCCTAGCCTACGGTACCTAGTACTCCGTGTACACTCGAATCTAGATCTAAAAATATGAAATGCACATCTTTGCGGTATGTTGAACCCACCAACGGAATATCATTACACTATTCACATTTTCATTCAACAATGTTCACAGTCAGGCCTAATATTTCACAGAATTTGCTTAACTTGGCATTTATGCAAGATGTAGGTTTTTGTCTGAAGCGGAAAACAATCGAGGTGTTCCGAATAATAAAAATACAAGAAGATAAAGAAGCGTCCAAAATGGGGAGCGATAAAAAGTTACCGGGGTGTGATAAAGGTAGGGCTGATACAGGGTATGTAATAAAGGGCACGTGCTGGCTCCTGTATCAGAGATGCAAAAGCCTGTATTTTGTAGTAAGTATATGAGATATATATATATATATATATATATATATATATATATATATATATATATATATATATATATATATATATATATATATATATATATATATATGCTGTTACAATTTCATGATGCTGATTTTATTACAGTGACGTCAATATTTGCTACATTGCTGGCCCTGTTAGGTTCCTCCTTGTTTGCCGTGTCGGTAATGTCCGGAATCCGAGAGACATCTGCAATGTTTCCACTCATGCTTACAGGTCGCCTATTGTTAGGTGCCGGAAATGGAGCATGTCAACGTATGTATGGTAGAATATATGTATATACGAAGGTTGATTGATAACTTTTGAGCCTTTTATTGAAGCAATTAAACAGGGTTGCCCATTTTAAGCCCTACTGTTCTCTGACTATTCAAGACTGTGTCATATGGGCATTTTTGTCAAAGAGGTAACACTCTAAAGTAAACAGGGCAAAATGTGACAAAATTGCCCAGAGAGACTGATTCAATATTCATTCAAGAAAGGTCTAGCACCTAAAGTTATTCATGCTGACAAGGTAGCAACACTTGGAGAGGATTCTCCTTCATATGCTACAGTAAAATTGGGTGGCAGAGTTTAAGCGTGCCAGACAGAGCCTAAGAGAGGAACCTCCGTCCTGAAATAGTCACCAAAGTCCATGATATTGTTATGGGCGATATACAAATGTATTTGGTAGTTAATAGAAAAAATTAAGATCAAGTGACGTTGAAAGCTGAGTGAACGTGTCTTGTTTCATTAGGAAAGTGGCTGTGCTGGAAAATCTGTCATTGCCCTTAATGACTGTGGCTTTCAATTGATTCATCACCCCCTTACTGACCTGATCTCGCTCTACCAGACTTCCATTTTTTCCCAATATGGAAAAAAGTCATTTCCGGGACGCATTTCCAGATATAATAACGCCATACTTGCAGTGACTGACTCTCTAGACAGTCAAAAAATGAACTTCTTTAAAGGTGGCATTGAGGCTCGCTGGCAAAAGTGTATAGACACTGGAGATTGTGTTTAAAAAAATAGAGCGATACGTCTCCAAAATGATAAATCCTTACATGTAAGGTTCAACACTTTCTATCCCTATTGTCAGACTGCTCGAGATTGTTGTAGATCAAGTCTAATGATACTGTAGAAACATTTGTTTGGTTTTGTATTTATTACATGTCCCTTATTTATTTAGTCGTGTACACAAATTAAAAATTCACCCCTATTTTAACGTTCTTACCCACCGGCCAAAACTAAACATGTCATGCACGTTATCATGCAACTTATTTCTCTTGAAATGTAACTCAATTTGACAACATGCATTTTTACGTCAATATGCAATTAATCTGTAACGAAATGCAGCTTATATATTTTGATACTGAACATATTCATGTCAACATTCTGCTTATGGTGATGGTCACATCCAGCTAATCCATGAAGGTCTTCATTCGCAGCTTGTTTACTTCATGACGTAATTCATGTCAATAGTTTCATGTGTATATATCATGGAAGATACGATGTGAAATATGTTTACATGTAACGTTTATACTAACCATTGTTAAGACATATTGAAAGCCATTGATGCATAAAGTCATCTCTTAATATGCTGCCAATCCATTGATGTATTTTACTTCGCGCCAATATGCCCGTTTTTAAAATGTGTGTCATTTTATAGTGGTACAAGACCGTGTCATAGCATTCTGGTTCCAAGACAAGCTGGGTTTTGCATTTGGCGCCATTGTCAGTGTAATTAGATGTGGAAATGTTTTAAATTTCCTATTGACATCGAATATTGCTGCTAAATTTGGTGTCCAAGCAGCTTTGTGGGTAGGTGAGTTCACCAATAACTATTTTCTTTTCTTGTAAAAACAAAACAAAACTAATAAAGTTAATTATATTACTGCATTAAACGTAATAACAAATTCAAATTACAGCGTAAATACAGCACTGATAACGAAAGCGACTAAACGATCAGCCATCTTGGTCTTCTACAGTTGACATTTTTAATACTTTAAATAATTCTTCAATAGTTAAGGATTGTAAAAGAACAATTGATATATTGTTACACAGAACGACTATGAAAACATTCCAATTATAACTTTGGTATTATGTTTATAATATCCAAAAGACAATGTAATGGCCGCGCATTGGCAATATAGTGTTGAATTGTATACAAGTGATTATTGTAAAGCCGTATCCAGTATGGGTGATCATTTATTATCAGTGGAACTGGATTGGTTAAAGTTTGGAAAAATAAGACAGAAGTATACTTACATATTGGTCATCTTGACAAACATTGTGAGATAAGCCTGGTCTGGGATGTTTAACATACAATGGTAAGGGAAACTTGAACATGGAGAAGATCGTGATATTTCCCTAAAACAAACCCTACTTTTTTAAAAAGACAATGCCACCCTCATATCACAATTAAACAAAAAACTTATGTAGGAAGGAAATTGAATTTCTGTGTCGTCACACAGATTTAAAAAAAATCATAAATGTCTGCTTTAGAATGATAAATCACGAAAACATATTGATGAAAATTTAATATTATAAATCATCTTAAACTCGAAGATTAATAGGAGGCTAGTAATAAATCATTCATTTATTTCCAAAAAAGAAATTTCAGCTAAATTCCAAGATGGCTACTCCTTTGCTCATTTTTATCACCATGCTGTATATCGTTTATCAGCAATTTGTGTTGTAAATTGTTTCTTATTTTTCAAAAGAGTCAAAGTATCGAATTATTCTCCAATAGGATATGCTCATCAGATTCCATCCATATTTGAGCAAAATATTGCAATACTTCTACTTTAACTAAATGTAACAGTCAATAATATATGCTATTTAGTTTTCTTGCCCAATAGCAGTCTGCAATCTGCAGCGAGAGATCGTGAAATCCTTGATGTACAGCTGAAGGACATTTTGTAAGCTGTGGATTTCAGGTTGAACCCATGAAGCTTTGGGACGAAGCTTGTCGGTGGAGGGGGTAATGTAACAGCCATGGATATAAGCAGTTCAATAGTTCAATAGCTAGCTTTTGTGAATGAACGGTCGGTGTTTATATGTACTGACGTTGAGCAACGGCGAATGTGGTCATTGTTGCATGACCGTGTGATGTGATACACTCGGAGATCCCCCGATGTACATTACATAAGCTCTCAACAAATTATGCAGTACATTTTTATTATTATATCATATTTCCAATACATATTTTTACATTTACTATACATTTATTTTACCTTATCATAGGGTGTGGCGCTTGTTGCATAGGGTTACTGGCGGCCATAGGCTTCTGCATCATGGATGGAATAGGAACAAGAAAGTTAGATAGAGAATGTCTTATGAATACTAGATCAAAATCTATAGTAAGTGTTTATACAAAATATATTTTATCCCGTCTTGCACAACCTTGTGTAATGAGTCTCTTGAGACGAGAATTGATATAAGTGAATGAAGGATATTGCGATGTTAAAGGTCATCTTGGGTAGCGATTTTATTTTCGTAAACAGTGATATTTGTATGGTTTACATTACATACGAAAATCATAAAGAGTCTTTTAAAATGTTTTTATCCTTATAGATAATTACATCCCGAATGTATCTTATAAGTATGCAAATTTAAATAATACAATAAATAGGTTTTTTATTAACGAAAATAAATATGTTCCTATTTAGCCTTTCTTGAGTCATTTTACCTCAAAACTGGCTTGCTTAAATCCAGACGTGGAAATACAATTCACAAACGTCTAGTGCCTGAATATCTTCATATCTTACTTCCTCTGATCGAACTGGCTTTAGCAATGATCTGCGTAACCCCAATAACTACCAAATGCAGAGGTGTCGAGTAGACATATTCAAGACCATTTAGTCCATCCTCAATAAGCTTATGGAACGGGCTTGAAAATTCTGTGAAAACATTATATCCACCTCTGCATTTAATGTGAAAATGTCACCTATCATAGGCGTCGGAAGCAAATTGAAAGTGTGGGGGGGGGGGGGGGCTTAACCAACTTAAAACACACACACACCAGAAACGTCTGGGGGCTAAGCCCCAACTTTCAACAACTATGTCTATCTTTGCAAAAAAAAGGGGGGGCTAAGCCCCCTACCCTATCCCCCCCGGTTACGACGCCAATGCCTGTTTTACACAAATATTTGAATGTTGGAAACCGATATCCCTCAGTACTCTCAAATTAGGCACGGTTGTAGTGCTTTTTAAATGATTTATTTTGTGTAGGTATTTGTCCCACACCTGCCTGTCAGTATCACTTTTTTCTAATCTGTTTACAACATTCCAGTTCGCCAATTACTCTTTTTGATACTCTCATGAACACTGGAATTCACCTCCGGTCAATATGTCAGTTAATTCTTTGGGAGATCCAAATCTTCCATATCAGACTAATGTTCAAATTGTACTAGCCGTTCAAAGAGCAGATGCTCGATTTCAAACATTAAATGAAAATGTCACAATATTTCATGTCTAGTATATTGTCCAGATTTTAATGTCAATTTGTGTTTGACGTAAAAAGAACTAGAGATAACATTCTGGGCTTCACATATTATGTATTTTATTTCTTGATCGACGCCAAGACACATACCGGAAATTTCTATGGCTTACAAAGTTGGATCGGCGGACAAAAATTCCGGATCCAAAAACAGGAATATGATCAATTGGTTTATAAATCTATAAAATGATTTTGATAAATGTCTATAATCCTAGAAAATCACCAGGTGTGTTTATCTCCCGGCTCTGCTTGAAGTAGAGAATTTGCTACAGCCAATTAAGAATAATATAGCTAACAAAATAGATTTCATCTGTCATACAAATATCAAGGGATATCAATGGCCGAATGGTTAGAGCATCGTGCTTTGAACCATGACGTCTCTCGCTTCTGGTCAGCGCAGGTTCGAGCCCCGTAGAACCTAATAGGATTTTTGTTTAGAAAGTTTGTCAGTTTACTCGCGGAAGGCCGGTGGCCTCTTCCTAGACACATTGTATACAGGTTCTCTCCTCCACCATTAAAAATTGGCCGCCATCGTATAACTGAAAAATTGTGGCATAAAACATTATTCAAATCTTACTATTTGTATATGAATACCACACTGGACCTGACCTTATATTCACAAAATATATAGGGATATAAGATTTTTTTTTATGAGTATGGCTCTTATTTGTTCTTGTACATCAATTAAAAGTAGTAAAAGTAGAAAAAAATCGAAATCATTTTTGGTAAATATAGCTAATGTACCTTTAAGTGAAAAACATTTCTTTCAGAGACTGAAGGACATTGGCAATTTCCCTCTGTCGTATTGGCTGATATTAGTGATGATCTCGACGTATTACAGCAGCTTCATACCTTACGTTGCTAATGGCAGGTATGTATATGCCGTACCTTATTGTTTCACACTGTAGAAGAAATAACGATTAATTCATGGATTACAATCAAACTCACACCCAAGAGACCGAAAATATTTTAATTGTCAGATTCACACTTTTGCTGAAGAACTTTGATTGCTCCCGAAGGAATGTCAACAGCCATTATATAGATTTGCATTGCAAGAACATCATTCCCTTTTTTAATGGAATTGTACATTTTGTAAGTTTTAGTTTAGTTTAGTTTAGTTTGTTTGTTTATTGTTGTTTAAAGTCCCACTCAAGAATCTTTTACTCATATGGAGACGTCACCATATGCCCGTGAAGGGCTTCAAATTTTGGCCTATGCTTGGCACTTACGGCCATTGAGCAGTGAGGGTTCTTTAACGTGCCGACACCTACTGTGACACGGGACATCGGTTTTTACTGTCTCATCCGAAGGACAGAGTTAAGTTTAGTTTAAGGATATTCATTTGCATATTGGAGAGCAAACAGATAGGGAACAGATTCTCTAATGATATGTAATATTTATATACAGATAGTTCACAAAACCCACTAAAAATGTAAAACAATCCTGATCTACAAATGATTGCTCTCTCTCTCTCTCTCTCTCTCTCTCTCTCTCTCTCTCTCTCTCTCTCTCTCTCTCTCTCTCTCTCTCTCTCTCTGTCTCTCTCTCTGTCTCTCTCTCTCTCTCTCTCTCTCTATCTATCTCTCTCTCTTTATTGTCTATATGTTTCATATGCTTGCTATTTCAGTAAATATATCCAAGATAGGTATGGTTATTCACGGATAGATTCATCTTACATAAATGGAGCAGTATATGATATTTCTATAATTGCAACCCTCCTGTCAGGACTTTTTCTGGTGAGCACGTCTGAGCACGTAATTATTTTGGTCTGTCTCTTGTATGTCCGTATTTTGTCTATTAATTTCTTGACCATACGTCTCCTGTCCATCTATTTCTTATCCGCCTGTTTCTTGTACAACTGTCTCTTTTAATCTGTTTCTTGTCCATCTTTCTCTTGTCCTTCTGTCTCTTGCCCTTCTATCTATGGATATCTATTTCTTGTACACATATCTCTTGTCCATCTGTCTCTTGTCCTTCTGTTTCTTGCCCTTCTATCTCTTGTATATCTATTTCTAGTCCATCTGCCTTTTGTCCATCTGTATTTTGTCCGTCTGTCTCTTGTCCACCTGTTTCTTGTCCGTCTCTCTTCAACTTCTACCTTATAAGGTTTATTTGTATCTTCTGATAAAAGTACGTAATATATAGAATTGAAACACTTTTAAATGCATGACACGTTTTCAATCAATGTATTGGTTATTAATTTCAAACCAGATAAAATTGTTGTAGTTGTTCATTTGAATTTGACTTGAAAATTTGGTAATAACACCGTGGATTTGCATTAAAGGACACATTTGGTGGAAGAGCAATCTCAGCAACCATTGGTTCATTTCTAAGCATCGCAATTCTTATGATATTGATGTTCCTGAAAGTAGAACCAATTATCTTAACGATCTGGTTTGGTGCAATGTACAGTATAACAGTGGTAAGAACTTTGACAGAAATTGCAATACATTAAGATTAATAATTTGTCCTTGTATGATACCACTTTTTCATTCGAAAGTATATCTATAATAAAGGTCAACTGATGAAGCATTATTGACAAAAACAATCTTATTGAGCATTTGTTTTGGACTCCTTTGTAAAACTATAACTTTGGTGTTGTTAAAATTTTATGTAGAATTTTATTGTGAATAATGAATTATCTTGAAACAAATAATATAAATAATTTCATCCGCTATCAAAAGTTACCTCTTTTGAAAAGCACTCTACTCCTAATCCGACAATGACATCATCGTTATATTTGTAGAAGTGAAGTAATTTTTCAATACCTGGTATTTACAGGTTAGTTTGTGGCCGTCTGTATCAAGAATTATTCCTTTAGCGACTCTGGGTACCGCAAACGGGATAGCTGCTTGTTCACAAGGAATCAATATTGGCTTAACAAACCTTGGAGTCGGGAAGATTTTAGGATATGTCGAAGAGTGCGTTTTAAAGATGAACAATAATCATTATTGAATTGTTTATAATTTTATATATCGTAACTTTTTAATTTGGACTATTTCAAAATAATTAATTCTTGTTCCATTTTACCACACGCAATATGATGATATATTTATTATGTGCATTTTTTGGTTTGTGTATTAGTTTTCTTGACCACGTAGTGCACTAATAAAGTACTAAATAGAAACTAAAATACACACCAAAATATATCCCAGCGAACTAGAAATGAAAGACAAAACGGAAGCAAGCATACACGCTTCATAATTACACATTTTACTTACTCTAGACATAGACAGAAAATTAACAACTAAGATATACGACAAACGCGACGATCTTGGCGTTCCCATCATTTCCACATTTAAGTAGTAATATCCCACAATCACCCACAAATGGATTTTATATTTCACAAATGATCCGATATGCCATGGCGTGTTCAATATATAAACTACTCACTAACATATTATTGACACAGGGATATCGAAAACCGCCTTTGATGTCTACGTTTCGCAAATTTTGCGGTCGGTATAATCGTCTTGTTTGCGATCAATTATGACGCGGTTTTGTTCCTCATGTATTTCATTTTAATTTGATTGTGGGCTCACAGCGGGTGTGATCGGCCGACAGGAGGTGCTTATTCCTCCATGTCACCCGATCCCACCTCTTGATTTCAAGAGGTCCGTGTTTGTCCATTTTTACCAGATTTGTACCTATATCCTGGACATTCAAAATGATTTATACTTTGGTATGTGAATTTTTTTTTATATATTTATGTGTATTGTAAAAAGCAACAAAAGTTATTCATTTTCACACAATCTAAGTTAAAAATATTACATTTCAAGGCTTAGTGTATAACACAATAATTCATAAGTTGTGTATTACTAAATGTTACCGGGTCTTTTTGGTAAGTATGATTTTTAAAAATCAACATTATTGTTTAACAAGTGTCAGTACGTTTCCACAAAAATACAAGAGCAACTATGAATTGTAAACTTCAGAACAATTGTTTTGTAAGTTATATTGGTTCCGGTCTGTCAAAAGAAAACAAAATGTCCCTTTTGGCACAAATGTGGATAATATTGGCATGATTACACTTTTATAAGCTGTAATATTTTGTCATTTAAAATGGATATTGCAATTCTAGAATGAACTGAAATATATTGTAGATTTAATGTGAGCTTTAATATATTTTAGATCTAATATGGACACAAGACTGCACAAATGGCGAATGGTCATGCTACTTTTAGTATGCCAAGCTTCCCTGTGTTTTGTGTGTGGTGTATGGCTTAACATCAACGAGACGAGAAAGGTAATATAGGCACTTGCCATTAGGATGACTGATTTTAATTGTTCATTAATAAATGTCATGTCATTAAGGAATAAAATATAAATCCCAAAGCCTTCTTCCATTCGAAAAATTCTCATTCCACCCAAATGAATTCTTATTCCTCTAAACATTATAAACATAATACCAAAGTTAGAATTTTGCACAAAAAAAAAGCTACTGGTCGGGGACCAGTAACCGGCTAGGACCTATTTCATTATTTCACCAAACTTGACCTTTTTACCGAATTTGACTAGAAAGGTTACCATGGAACGTTTGCGACGGGTGTGGCATGCCAGCAGAAGACGTTGACTCCTTCCGGAAACCTAGTCTTATCCTGTTTGGGATTCGCAATTGTTCTTCATGTTGAGATCATTTACACATCTGATTCGTCGTGTTATAATGGACTTGAGTTTTGTTTATCGATTGGTACTTCTTCAATTTTACCTCGGCTATATAGAATGCGCTTTTGTGACATTTTCTTAGATCAATCATGAGATGATGGACATTTCTCTCCCACAGAAGAAAAATAATATTGTGCTACATAACAAAGACGAAACAACACCATAGTCGACTACTGATCCCCTACCAGTATAGTATTTGCTAAACACGATCGTTTCTGTCAGTCATAAGACTCGGTTTTTGGCCTTTTATAATACAACTTTTCCTTTCGATTTTTTTTTTAAATTGGAGCTCAACTTATGAAGTCTAATTGACAGAAACGATCGTCCTGAGCATTATAACTTTGGTATTATGTTTATAATATTTCAGCTCGATACTAATTCCGAAAGGAAAAGAGGTATCATTCAAGACCAAGTTCTGAGCTTCAATAAATAGCTAAATCCAAGAGTAACTACTGTAAAAAGATGACTATCTTAGATTTGGCAAATATCACATCATGATAATCTTCAATATTAAGATCATTCGCTTCCTTTAAACTGCCATTATCATCAATAATCATATATTAATATTAACACAAATAATTATTATTGGTTCTGTCATTTTTTTTCACCAAATTTTATTATTATTTTCACATTTTTTATTATTTTTTCACCAATTATTATTATCATCATCATTATAAATATCATTATTATCATAATTACTATCATCATTATCATCATCATCATTATTATTATTATTATTATCATTTTTATTATTATTATTTTGTAAGGTATGGACGACAAATGTAGCGCCTTACCATGCATTGTATAACCATTTCTCAATATAGTTTATATATACTTCAATACATTCTAGCAGATGTTTCCAATTGGATGTCTATAGCATTTAAATGGGATAATAATAATGATATATGGTCCACAAACCATGAATTTGTCACTGCAACAGGAAATGAAAGCAAATGTTTTATCATTATTTTTTTACAACCTCAAGTACTGGATAACCAAATTTCTGGACTAATTGTTAAATGATTAAAGTGTTTGGAGGTCCATTGACTTATACCCTTTACTTGCACTACTGCCATAAACTCAAATTATAATTGATGTTCATCAATTCTGTTAAAACAAAAAATTATATTTTACAGAATGGTACCCTAAATAAACGATACGTAAAGAAATCATGTCTCCTAGATTCATTCCCAAATGAGAAAACATTACTCATCAATGGAAGCGAAAAACATATAAATTGCGATATTGATAATTCCAGTGACGACAGTATTGCTAATTATACCGTTCAGGGAAGAGATTGAACATACATATATCATATTTGAATAACTTGAATATACGAACGAGTGAATATTCATTTTTAGTATTTCCATTGCATCAATGGAGAGAATTATGTAATCTATGTATATATTTACTTGTGACCACTTGCTTCTGAATAAAATATGACAATCATTCGTTGTAACATTGAACTAAATATTAATACAATATTTGAATTGCCAATGATTTTGTTTTAAAATCATTCCATATACTGTAGTACTTTTTTACCTACAATTCATCAAAGATTGAAATCATTATTCAGAAAAAAATTCTCCACAATATATCTAATAATATAATTCATGGACTTTAGTGAATTCACAACTACAGAAACCAACTATCTGGACATATCTTATTGTGTTGTATCTATCAAGTAAAGGCGTCCAGAGTCTTATCTATGACACGCCAAAATCACATTAATTAGTTAAACCTAGTTTTTCTCAAATAAATCTAGTTTTTCTGTAGTTAATGTTGGTTATGAGTTAAACCTAATTTTTCTCCAATAAGGTAGGCAAAAATCACATTAATGAGTATTCTCAGTTAAACCCAGTTTGTCTCTAGTTGAACCTTGCTTTTCTCAGTAACCCATATTAACTAGAGAAAAACTATGTTTAACTGAGAAAAACTTGGTTTAACTGCACCAAAATCACAAAAATGAGTATTAATATGATTTTGGCGCAGTTTATCCTAGTTTTTCTTAGTTAAATCTAATTTTTCTCCAGTTAATGTGGTTACGAGAAAAACTAGGATTAACTGGAGAAAAATTCAGATGTACTAGTAACCCACTTTAACTGGAGTAAAACTAGGTTTAACTGAGAAAAATAGGGTTATCTCGAGAAAAACTAGGATTAACTCATTATTATAATTTCGGCGTGCTTCATCAGTTAAACCTAGATTTTTCAGTTAAACATAGTATTTCTTCAGTTAAACCTAGAAGTTCTCAGTAACCCACATTAACTAGAAAAAACTAGGTTTATTCGAGAAATACCAGGTTTAACTGCGCCAAAGTCACAAAAATGAGTTAAGCACATTAATGAGTATTTGGCGCAGTTAAACCTAGTTTTTCTCAAGTTAATTTGGGTTAACAGAGAAATTAGGATTAACTGGAGAAAAATTAGATTTAACTCGTAACCACATTAACTAGTGAAAAACTAGGTTAACAGAGAAAAACTAGTTTTAACTGGAGAAAAACTAAGTTTATGTCAGAAAAATTAGGTTTAACTCATTAATGTGATTTTGGTGTGCCATACTCCAGTTAATCCCTATTTTTCTCGTAACCCAAATTAACTTCAGAAAAACTTATCTTAACTGAGAAATAATAGATTTAACAGCGCCAAGTACACATTAATGAGATTGTGACCTAGTTAAATCTATTTTTTTTTAGTTTAACTAGTTTTTTCTAAAGAAATCCTAGGTTTAACTCATTTTTGTGATTAGTTAAAATTAGTGTTTTTCGTTAATCCTAGTTTTTCTTCTCTTAATGTTGGTTACTGAGAAAATGTAAGTTTAACTGAAGAAAAACTAGGTTTAACAAAAAACACTAATTTTAACTGAGAAAATCTAGTTTTATCTGATAAAGCATGCGGATATTACAATAATGAGCTAATCCCAGGTTTTCTCAAAATAATGCTAGTGTTTCTCTCTTAAACCTAGTTTTTCTCCATTTGAAGTGGTTTACGAGTTCAACTTAACTTTTCTCCAGTTAATCCTAGTTTTACTCGTAACCCACATTAACTGGAGAAAAACCAGAATTAACTCTAGGATTAACTGCCCCAAAATCATATTAATACTCATTATGTAATTGTGGCTCAGTTAAATCTAGTTTTTCTCAGTTAAACTAGGTTTTTATTGAGAAAAACTAGGTTTAACTCATTTTTGTGATTTTGGCACAGTAAAACCTAGTTTTTCACAGTTGAACCTAGTTTTTCTCCAGTTAAGTTAGGTTACTGAAAAAAATTAGGTTTAACTGGAGAAAACCTGGGTTTAACTGGGAAAACTAGGTTTAACTAATTATTTTTATTTTGGCGTGTCATACTTATCATTAAACATACAATATATATGCTATGGACGTGTATTACAGAACATAATCATAAAAGGTTAAATAACAAGTAAGTCATGAAAAGAGTATACCAGTCATTACAACCATGTAAAATAATTAAAAACAATAAATAACAACTTTTTGTATTATTATAAAACTTGAAAAAATTGTTAGATATTTAGACCATGCCTAACGGACTTTGCTATCGCATTAGACACACAAAGTCCTTGAAAATTAAGTCAAATGTAAATTTTACAAGAGTTGGTTGAGTGCTATCATTGTGTCAACAGTTTGACCTCCATGTATCTAATTCTAAACAAATTGTATTCTAAATAAATGATAACCTTACCTTCACCCATTTGATACCTGTGTAAACATACCAAAACTACCGGAAGAATGTTTATCAAACAGAATTACAATAGATTAAAACTGCATAGCAGGTCAATAGTGTTAATGTAGATTGTAGATATACATTCATATTTCCAAATTCAATGTATATATATATATATATATAATTCATATACATACACATATGCATATACATTCACATACATACATACACATATACTAGTATTAGAAAATGGACTGTAATTTTGGTCCAATTGAAGATAATACATTAGTTAAAAATACATCATATTCATATATTTCATATTCGATAAATAGATTATATAACTTTGTAATGTTTAATTCAATATCATTTAGGCTCTATATGCCTGTACAAAATGTATTTACGTGCACACGTGTAGTACATTCAGTGGAATATATTAATGAATACCGACTGTAGTTTCCTTCATTACAGATATACAGAACGATTATATAGTTGTTTCAATAACACAAGTGGGTTATCACGTGATCTTAGTGTTAACCGCTTTACTTTTAGCGTTGAAATACATGAATATTTAAGAACACCTTTCCATGACCATGCATTTGTCGGACAAATATTCTCTCAACATATGAATGAATAAATAAAGAATAAAATAACACACATTCATTTCGTATTTTTTATTTAATCTTAAAAGCCATTCATTACCACAAAACAAACAAAAATCACAGAAAGAAATCTAAAACACAAGACTTGGCCTGCATCTGTGGCACACTGTACATGTCCATATTGCGACAGATCTAGGTCATGTTATGAAAAGAAACACAAGCCACAGAAATGAAAATTCGCTGTACAGTTACGTTGCTCGTAAGTTGAACAGGGAAAGGAGAGTTAGGTCAAGTGCAATTTTGTCAAGAATCTCTGATAAACAGCTTGCTTTGCCGTCACCATATATTCCTGTGAAATATCGTGTGAAATCGGCTCTCATTTCACCTCAAATCTTATAATTGCTAGGATAATTCCCAGGCCTATCTTGTTTTTCACAACCTGTAATGTTAATTCCGAGCATAAGTGGGGTTCATGGATTTCTCAGTAAATTGACGAGATACTCTCTATATGATTAGACCTATCGTGTTTGCGTCATAAAATATATGATCAGCTGGTAAATACTGAAGTCTGAATTGACCTACATAACATATGGATCTATATATAGGCCTACACGGATTTTCCATAACGAACGTGTCGATAATTATCTTTTAAACAGACCAATAAAAGTTTGTTATTTCACAACGTAATATGCATTTGAACCCAATTGATTTGAAGGATTTGCTAGTGGGCTAGCCTATATACTGAAATACTTACGATATCATCACGGCATTTCCCAGCTGATTCAGCGATTGGTAAAAATGCCAAATAGAATGGCTACCTACAGTTGTCATAAACAAATATTAGCAGTCACACTCAAACTTTTTGTGATATATTCCACTGAAAAAATATATATCAGAATTCAAACGAAACTTTGCTGTAAACAACGATCATCTGTTGTTATCCAGTCGCACATGGTAGGCCTATCAGCTATTTGCATACGGCCCCTTCGGGTAATTCTCTTTTGACACATTTAACCCTCCTCTACTGGTTGAATATTAAAATTCGCGAACTAAATCTAAATATAAGTTTTCAAAATCATCCATATCACAAGATTCTTTCAAAATGATATAAAAAAAGAAATTAAACCTTAATTTCATTTAGTATTTGCGGTCAGAAAAGAAAACTACTTCTTATGTCAAAACACCTGTTGAGCCATTACGTCATATGAAAACACCCCCGCAAAGTCTGTATTCTGGAATGACTTTAGTATCTAGTGGACTACAATTTTATAGAAAAATGGTAATATATATAAATATAAGTTTTTTTTTTTCATTTTTTGAACATCATCGGGGTATAAAAGCAATTGCACTTCCTGCTGCATAGAATTTTTTCCATGAGCAATTGCTTTTATACCCCGATAATGTTAAAAAAAATGAAAAACAATCCTTAAGTACTATTTTGAGGTAACATTGCTTATCTGTGCTATAATTATGATACATATACATAAATATACACACACATACACCTACATACCAAGATATATATACACACATGTATGAATACTATTTGAAATAGCATTACTTAACTGTGATACAATTATAATTCATATAGATATATTTATACACATGCATGCACCACTGTACATATAGATTTATACATACGCATACACACACGCACGCACACGCACGCACACACACACACACACACACACATATATATATATAATATATATATATATATATATATATATATATATATATATATATATATATATATATATATATATATATATAAACACACGCATATATACCAGTTACATAGATAAAATGCTGGACTGCCACACGTCAGCAAGATTTTGGTATTATAACAAACATTAATTTCACACACATTTCTCATTTATGACATTAGATATTTTGAAGCTTTTACAGAAATAAATTGACTAAGTAACCTTGTCGTTTTTTATTTAAAAAGATATTATGTTATGCAAAACTTGCCATGTTTCATTAAATTTGTCATGTTCACCCTTGATATTATATATATATATATATACATTTTGGTTAAAACAATACAAATATTAATGGCTTTGTGCTTGTATCCATCGAACAGAAATAGTACATTTAAATGATAAAACGAAAATTATTAGTGTTATTCTCATTTACCCAGACTTCCAACCTTCACCACAGGTTTCTGAGACTGTCGCATTAAAAAATGTGTTATGGTTTACCTTACGCTTTACAAAAAGATCATAGTGCATCATTTCTAATATTCATACAGAATAAAAGTTTATTAGTTGCAATACTGCGTTGTACAAATCTGTATTGACACCGTTATGATATTAATTTGGTATCTATTGTTACTTTAAAAATATTTGAATTTTTACTTTCATAATAAATATTTTGCTGTAAAATGTTCTCCGATTTTGGTTGATAATTTTTATGTTCAATATACATGTAATTTTGAATAAAGAAGTTATGAAACGCTTTGGTACCTTTTTATCTTTACACATTTTTAAATATGGTTCGGTCTTTCTGGACCGAGAGTTTTAAATGGATAGGGGTAGTAAAATACTGACGGCCACTTGGTTTGTATTGCCTGTTTGACACCTAAGAATGTTGTGAATGGACATTGAAGGTTATAATTTGCTTTAAATTCTTCAAAAGAAAAAAATGTTCCATCTGGATTCAATAGGTTTCCAATATTTATAATACCTCTTTCATACCACGATTTATAAAAAAATATTTCAGATCCTCCAATTTTGATAAGGGGGTTGTACCATATTGGTGTATTCAGAATTTCGAAAGAATCTAAAATGTTTTGATACATTTCTAAGTTTCCTAATTAACTAAGTCCTTCCTTCCAAAATTTGTGATTGTCCTTCGTCCATAAGATCCACCCATTTTTAATGAGTTATCAATTTCAATATTTGTACTGTCCTAAAAAGAGTCTAATCCATTTGCTTGATTGTATGTAATTAAAAATATTCTAAATCAAGATAGTTTTATACCGTTTATAGACATTTCTATATGTATTATATTGCATCCCCCATCTATGTAATCCTGAATAAGTTGTTTCCTTTAAATTCTGTCTGTTTTGTTATTCCAGACAAATTAAAATAGAGTATTTTGAATTTTGATTATGTTTTTGTAAGGGCTTGGGAGTGAAGTGAATAAATGATTGAGTTTATTAACAAGTATACTTTTAAAAACAGTGATTCTTCCAATTTAAATTGTATCCTGGACATAATACTTGTAATTTTCCTGTTTCAGAACCGATCAATACTGCTTTGCCAAATTGATATAAGGAATTTAAGGTACTTTTAAGGCAGTGTAATCAGCATATTGTAATATTGTAATAAACAGTACTCCATCTTTTGAACATTATTCCTTTAATATTACATGTATTATCATGTGGATCAGAAGGCCTAGAATCTCGATACAAAGATTAAAAATGTACGGCGAGATAGGATTGCCTTGTCTACAGCCTCTCCCAATTTTGAAGAAATTTCCATATTGAATGACACATAAAAAATATTAGTTTTTGTTATACGAATCCATTTAATAAAATCATGTCCAAATTAAAAAAAATAGAAGATCTATAATATATGTCAAGGAAATGAAGTGAAAGGCTTTTCGAAATCTATAACTAAAAGCATTCCAGTGATATTATTGTTCTCACCTATGAATCTACCAGCTAAAACACCCTTCTGGTCCTCATGTATGAGATTTGGTTATGTAGTTTTCAATCCATTTCCTATGCAACCAGAATGGATCTTGTATGTCACATTCAAAAGAGAAATATGCCTCCAGCTCTTTAGGAGAGTGCTTGGATTGTTGGGCTAATAAATGATTGCTATAATCCTTTTGTTTGAGTTATCGATAGTTGACCACTGTAAAAACCAAACTTTAGAGATCTTACTAAAAAGAACTCCAATATCTTTCCAAAGGAATTTGAACCCTCTAAACCTTTGGCTGTGGTATTATTTAGTTTTGGTATTTCATCAAATTTTAAAATATTCTCGAAATTAACCTCATCAAGTGTGTCATCTCGTGCTCTATAGAGAATAGAAAAAAATCAATTTCATGAAGCCTGTTTTTTTTATATCTTGGATAAATGTGCCCTCATCATTTTCAATAATATTTATATTTTTATTTGTATAATTTCTTTTCTCTAGGGCGCAAAAATATTTAGATTTAGATTTCTCAATCCATCATATATATATATATATATATATACCGCTTTCACTAGATCTTCAGGTGCATTCCACTTTTCCTTTTGCTATAATGTGTTATCTTACGGAACACTGGAGAGAGAGAGAGAGAGAGAGAGAGAGAGAGAGAGAGAGAGAGAGAGAGAGAGAGAGAGAGAGAGAGAGAGAGAGAGAGAGAGAGAGAGAGAGAGAGAGAGAGAGAGAGAGAGAGAGAGAGGTGGGGTTCTCACGCGAGATTCGATTACATATGGTACATATCACTCGGGAAGTCCAAATCAAAAAGTAAAAGTAATTCTCGAAATTTATATATTCAGTCAACTAACTATTCATTTGAATATGTTTTTGTGCACTACAAAACTCATGATTCTACACACTAATACACAGAGGTGGATATAAGAAGATGCTGGGAATTTTAATATAAAAAAATTCAGATACCAAAGTATAAATCAACAGAATGTCCAGGACATAGATACAAATCCGGTAAAAATGGTCAAATACGGACCTCTGGAAACCAAGAGGTGGGATTAGGTGCCATGGAGGAGTAAGCATCCCCTGTCGACCGGTCACACCCGCCGTGAGTCCACAGTCAAGTCCAATGAAACACGTGAGGAGTGTATCCTCGTCACAATTGGTACAGACGTCTCAACAACCGCCAACGAAAAGGCAACTCAAAATTTCACTTAGTGAAACAGAGTAGTCACAAACAAGAATATTATACCGACCGTAAAATTTGCGGAACGTTGACATTAAACGTGGTTTTCGATATCCCTGTTTCAATAATTTGTCAGTGAGTAGTTTACCTCTGTATATGAAATCTTCATATGTTGTACACACCCTGGCATATCGGATCATTCGTGAGGCATCTATAACGATTGAAACCAGGACTGATTCCTATATCATTTGATATTAATCCTACATTTTACTGTGGGTGGGGTTACCGGTTGCCAAGGAATGTGTACTCCCCTTTGACACTTTATTCCACTTCTGGTTTATCAAGAAGTCCTTATCGTTCAATATTCAACATACTGTATACTTGGAAATTGTAGCGTTTATCCTAAAAATATGGTATATAATTTTGGCGAGAAGTAATTTAAGCGAATTTATGGTTAAAAAGTTATGTCTTACATATGATGTGGAATGAATTAGCGATATTCATTTTTAGCGATCTCAATAATCTCGCCAAAAATGCCAAAATTGAATCCTAGCATCCAAACATTTCTGCTTATACGGTATATGCAACTTGTCATCTGCACTTTCTAACGGCTAAAACTTTGATATCTTCATTTTTTATATGTAATTAAACCTTCGTTCACTCCAAGCTCGTTATATTTTAGTTCTCTGCATATAATGAATAGTGTTTCTAATTTTTTGAGATTTTGTAGATTACAAAAAATTATGTTCAATAGACACTCGGTAAACAATAAAACGTAATATAAACATGATGTTTGATTAAGATATTTAAACCGTCAAGATACTAAGATACGTAGCGAAGAATGTCGTGTTGAGGTAACCGTCTCTACAACAGAACTACAGCCTACAAGAAAAGTTGACAATTCGTCAAACAGATGGTTCAGTCTGACGTCCATCTAAGTGGATAGGGGAATTTGATAAACATACATAATACTGGGGAAGTTAAAGCACTTGCTGATTTGAAAGACTACCTTGGGAATACCTGAATGAGAATGGATGCCCACGCATGTAAGTCATTGGCATATTTAGAGAAGTTAGAGGAGACCTAATTAAACGTGTAACATTGTTATGTGGTTATGGTATATATATATATATATATATATATATATATATATATATATATATATATATATATATATATATATATAATATATATATATATATATATATATAACAATGTCAATAATACATACGACTGGATTTATCTGGGTTACAAAGCACGTGTGTGGTGTATGTCAGCAGATTTATTGTTATTTCACGAAGAAGAGGTTGATTGTAAGTTAATCTAACCTGTTCAAAGTTTATTTAGAACGGGAATGCACTGGCCGTAGGCTGTTCTGGATCATCATAAACTCTGTCAAGTCATATGACCGTATTTCTGGATTAGATTGCGGTATTTGAGTTCCAAATTTGTTCATTTACTTTACGTAATAGTCAATAGATATAGACGTAAATGTTTTACTCTAAATGTGAAGCAGGTAGGCGTACCCTAGATCTTGAATATCTATAAAGCATGTGTCCTTAATTCAACTTTTTGATATGATTTTGTTTTATCGTTATGATATCTACAATTGACTTGTTGTGGGGCATTTTGTAATTTTTATACGATACCAATACAATATTATGTCTATCGATCTTTAACTATATATTTCACTGTCTCTGAGAGTCTGTTTGTCTATCTATCTGTCTGTCTGTCTGTCTGTCTGTCTGTCTGTCTATCTATCTATCTATCTATCTATCTATCTATCCATCCATCCATCCATCCATCCATCCATCCATCCATCCATCATCCATCCATCCATCCATCCATCCATCTATCTATCTATCTATCTATCTATCTATCTATCTATCTATCTATCTATCTATTTTTATGTATCTATCAATATGTCTATCTATCTGTAAGTCTGTTGATATTTGCGGAAATCCGATAGTCTCTTCCCGTTAAATTGTAATGGAAAATGGACAAAATCCTTCAAAATCATATGTTAGTATTATACTCTTTTGATGTACCTACAGCGGATAGTGATTCTTACCATATATATTTATACTGGATACCTTGACCTCATAAACTTCCTACAAATAGAGTTACATAGCAGGATCCGGGTTCTGCCAAATCTTTATCATACACGGTACCAATTTAATGACAGAAATTTCAGCAACACTGCACAGCTGCTTATTTCAGAAACAGTGTAAATCAGATGTATTTTAAAGACATTTAATTTTTCTAAAATTCATAATGTCAAAACATATTACTTTTTACAAATAATATACAACACAGCATATTGAATTAATTATTCAGCTCATATAAATTACGTGTGTGTGTGTGTCTGTGTGTGAGTGTGTGTGAGTGTGTGTGTGTGAGTGTGTGTGTAGGTGTGTATGTGTGTATGTGTGTGTCTGTGTATGTGTGTGTGCCTGTGTGTGTCTGTATGTGTGAGTGTGTGTTGGTGTATGTGTCCGTGTATGTGTGTGTGTCCGTGTATGTGTGTGTGTCTCTGTGTGTGGGTGTGTCTGTGTGGGTGTGTCTGTGTGTGTGTATCGGTGTGTGTGTCGGTGTGTGTGTGTGTGTGTGTGTGTGTGTGTGTGTGTGTGTGTGTGTGTGTGTGTGTGTGTGTGTGAATGCGATACATCAAACTAACTAGAAAGTAAAGATACCACAGAATCTGATACATATACTTTCTTCTTGGAAAAATTACTTACCATAGACACAGAGGCAACATATATCTTTACATCTATCAATATTGTAGATTAGTGGTAGCAGTACACCTTTTATTCCGTTATAATTATAATTTACAGGGAAAGGTCGATACGTATTACTGGGATTGAACTGCTTCATTGGATTTGGTTGTTACTTCAATGTTGATATACCAAGTGCATTACAGGCTGAATTACAAGATGTAAGATTTCGTCATTGTTTGGGAATCTGGGGCCCGTTTTAGACTTTTAGCCTTCAGTTTAAGGTACTACTTCTTAAGTTATTTGATCTTAAGACTAAATTTAGGGCAACTTTATCGACGCTGCTCTAAGTTGAGTCTTAAGGTATATTCGCGTACATGTATTTTCGAAAAAGATGTTGATAGTTTATAAATACTTTTACCTGCTACATTCATAAAGATAATTTATGGCTAAATAAAAAACAACTTAAGTCTACGCACTGCCGTTTGGTAGCCATTAAGACTTGACTTGATTTGGTCGTAAGTCACAAGTCCCAATTCTTTGTAAAATGGACGGAAGTCGTAAGTGTCGTCCTAACACTAAGTATAACACTTAAGAACTTTCGTAAAACAGGTCCTAGGGTCGCCATGCCTCAATATTTGAATGAAACGCACATTTAAATACAACTCATGACAGGTAGATCGCAGATCAGAGGAATAAACTAATAAGAATCTATGAACACGTCAAAACTTTGTAAAAAGTGTTCATGAAGACATTGTAAGACACATCATGTAGAAATTGATCAGTAAGATACATCATTCACATATTCTTAAAATAGCTTAGTTAACTTCAACAATGTATAAAGGAGAATATGAATAAAGTATTTATGATTCTATTCATAAACTTTTATTCTAAAATGCAGATAAAATCATAAGATTGTGTCTCTGTTTAAGGTATACCTTGATTTAATATAATTAATTATATCATGTACATCTTTTTAGAATACTGAGGAGTAAAGTAAAGCCTTTATTTTTCCAGGATATTAATTGTACCATAGGTCCAACTAATATAACGTGTTGCAAGGAGTGTTTGTCTTTAGGACCAGATCGTTATAACCAGTTATATGCTGTGTATTTTTGGATGTATGTTAATCTCTCTCTCTCTGTCTCTCTCACTCTCTCTGTCTCTCTCTCTCTCTCTGACACTTATTCTCTCTCTCTATCTCTCTCTGATATATATATATATATATATATATATATATAACTGTGTATAAATATATGAATATTATACCAAAGTTACAGTTTTGAAAAAGGCTCGTACCATCGTTTCTATCAACTATCATCATCACCATTATTATTATAATTATTATTATTATTATTATTATTATTATTATTATTATTATTATTATTATTATTACAACTGAGGTTTGCTGTATTGGCCATGCCAGGTGGATTGATAGTTGACCGGGTTGGAAACAGAGGTATTTATGAATAATTTGTAAATAAGATTTAATGAAAGTGATTACATAAACCATAAAATAACAATATAAAAACCTCAGATACCAAAGTATAAATCAATAGAATGTCCAGGACATAGATACAAATCCGGTAAAAAATGGACAAACACGGACCACTGGAAACCAAGAAAACAAGTGTCAAATTGATTATAAAGCAAATGCAAAGTTTAACCCTATACTTACGAAATTCCGTATATTTCTAGATATTGAATTATTCAAATCTATCGAGAAATAATTAATATTACATAGCAATGTTATAATACAGATTTGAAGACTAAAGTTTAATTTTGTATACATTTCAGTGTCTTTCGTCGTTTCTACTCTACTTGCCTTCCTTGGGACGTTTTTCTTTGGGTTGGGAACTTCCACATGGTTCAGACAGTCCAGTCTTATGTTTCCGTTATTAATTATTGGGAGATTTTTGCTGGGAATCGGCACAATGACGGTGCGAAGTAAGAAACCATATTTGTGTTGTTATGTATGAATCCTTTTCATTTGGTAAATGTACAATTGAATGAATATTTTAACACCAACCGATAATAATAATTCTTTATATATATATATATATATATATATATATATATATATATATATATATATATATATATATATATATATGAAAAAAATCAAAACAATCACTCTAGAAAAGAACGATTTTTTTACTTTCAACTTTTGACAATACAGTGACAAAACCTAGATGAATTTGAGTGCTAATTTTGAATTGAAGTTCATTTAGATAAAGCGAAACAAGATGACATCGTTGATACAATACTGCATAACAGTAGTCCAATGGACAATTCATTAAATCATAATATATGATGTCAGTGTTAAATAACAAAGATATAAATATAAATAAAAACAATAAATCATAATGAAAGTTTGATATCATCTTCATCATCATCATCATCATCATTTACTACAGCGTATAGATATGATTTCTGCTGACTGTTAAGTATCTAAGATTTTATGAAAATTTTGGCGTTGCAATATCTCGTCTTTTACAGTTGTTCAGGACAGGTTCATTGCATTCTGGTTCTATGACAAACTAGAGATGGCATTTGGAATTGTTGTCAGTTGTTTAAGAATTGGAAATGTTCTAAACTTCTTCGTCACAGCAACTATAGCTGAACAGTTTTCAGTTTCAACTGCAACCTGGACAGGTAGCTAATTTAACACGTTATTCTTAGATATATGATCATGATATAAATATATTTTTTGTCGGTAGCAAAATTTGTTTAAAAGTAAATCATATTCAGAGCATTAGGAACTTACTGAGATGATCATATCAATTACTTCATTTTGACGTGAAATTTTCATATCAGTTAAAATTGTTTAAAGGGGCACCTCTGTGTTTTTCTTTTTCTTCTCCTTTTATACTACTTAGATCCACAGACAGTAACTAAAAGGGGATATACACAGGCATACAAATACTGAACCCGACCTTATTTTCACAAAAATATATAGTAATAAAACATTGTTTAACACCTATACCCATATTACAGCAGATTGGTCAACTTTAACACCTCTACCCATATTACAGCAGATAGGTCAGCTTTAACACCTCTACCCATATTACAGCAGATAGGTCAAATGGTAAGGAGTATAGATAAATGTTTGGTAGAACATTTGCTGGATCCTGCTATGTACCCTCTGCTTATATGGAGTTTTATGAAGTTTGGGTATCCAATATAAATATGGTAGCTCAAAATTAGTAGCGACTGTATGTACATACGTGTGTATGTAGAATTACCAGAATTCGTATCAAACCTTAGCTCTTCTAATAAACAATTATTGTAATGTGCGTTGCAAATAAAAGCTATATTATTTGAGGCTTTGTCTGCTGTGACATGTACATATTGGTCATGTATCCAGTTCAGTTGCTACTTCTGGATCACTAAATACAGAGGGATAACATGTTTTCATAGTTCCTTTAAGTTTTCGAATACGAGATTTTATCAACCACAGTACAGCTGTTAGCCATTCAGACATAGGTTCCACGTCTTCACGTTTGGCCCATCGTCTGGCATAATCTTCGACAGAATTCATAACTAAACTGAAATTCTGACGCCAATTTAAGGAACGGGCTTCGCGGTATTTAGGACCTCTTAAAATAAGATTTTTTAGGTTTTTAACAATAGAAACATCGCCGGTGATGTCATGCCCGATAGGATTATATTTGAAGGGAGATGAATATGACCATGTGACGGTGTTGTGTAGAAGATGACGTCTAGGCACTGCAAAACCCGTTTGTAATTGAATAGCTTGGATGCGATGCCAGGTGTTTAACTATATGAAATGCAAGGCGTGGTCTTCAGTTTAAAATATGGCGGAACACAGGATTGAGTTTTTTGGGATTTAGAACATTGCCAATGTTTAAAGCGCCCATACCTTTATTTGTAAATTTAAGTTTTAGGAAAAGACGTGGTATGATGCTTCCATATTGCTCTTGTTTGTTATTGTACTTCCAGTATAAGTAATACATGAAGAAAATCGAAATTGTTTTTTATTGTAAACACAGCAAATGCCCCTTCAACTAGAGTAAGAATAAAATGCATTTTAAACAGAAATATCTAATGATAACGGAGAATTATTGATATAAAATTGTTAACTTTCATACCAAGAACAAACTGACCCGAGGCATTGTTGTTATGCTTGCAGGGGCCTGTTGTACTGGCATTGGATTTATATCCTCACTGTTGCTGTTCGTAATCGACTACAAAGGATCTAAAAGAATTGCCACAAATGAAGATACTGTAAAGGTTACGACAAATTCATTGGTGAGTCAAATTAACTTTTTAGCATAAGCATTTCTTGTCGGTTAGCATGCAAGGTTTAGATGATTATTTGACTCAATACTGTCAATATATACTAAACAGAACTCTTTACATTACAGAATTTAAAAGCGTTGACAAAATTCTCGAAAACCTATTGGCTGCTAGTACTGATGATAATGGCATTTTATTCTGCATTTCTACCGTTTGTTTCAAACGGATGGTAAGGACAGACTACAGTCTCTCTCTCTCTCTCTCTCTCTCTCTCTCTCTCTCTCTCTCTCTCTCTCTCTCTCTCTCTCTCTCTCTCTCTCTCTCTCTCTCTCTCGAAAATATAAGGTAAGTTTGAACATAAAATACATGTATCTTCGTTACAACGATTAAGTCAATTTGCTTAACACCTTTGTAACATTCCGTCTATATTTTGTTAAACAACAAATGATAACTTATCTCATTCAATACAATAGTTATACAATGAAATTTGTTTTCATTCAAGCAAACTGATCCAGGACAAATATGGTTATGATAGACAGACGGCGTCATTTTTAAATGGGATAAACTACGACGTGACCGTCGTGCTGTGTCCAGTGATGGGTTATATCTTGGTAAATCAAAACGCTTGTTTTCTGTTTTCTTTGAATCGTTAATACAGATTTCTGAGATGTAACGCAGATGAAAAGTAAATATAATAACTGATGTATATGGTTCAACTTTAATTACGTTAGCCATTTCCTTATACATCTTTATGTATTTATATACTCAAAATGAAGCTGTAATTATTTCTTCGTAGACAAACATTGGAATCGTAGGACTACTTGACAGCTCTCAGAAAGATAGACTACAAAATATGACACATTTGGACTTAATTGTGGACTCACGTTGGGTGTGACCGGTCGACAGGGGATGCTTACTCCTCCATGGCACCTGATCCCACCTCTTGGTTTCCAAAGGTCCTTGTATCTGTGTCCTGGACATCCTAAAGATTGATACTTTGGTATCTGAGATGTTATATATTGAATGAGTCCACATACTGAGTAAGGCATAATAAATTTATATATTACAGAACAAAACCGGACGACGTTCACTAGTTGCCACCATTGGTGCTTTTATTTTACTGTTCATATTTCCGGTCATATCATACACACAAATTCCTGCCATCATTTTCCCCATTGTTGTTGGAATGGTTTACACATTCATGGCGGTATGTAGTTTTCTTTTCATAATCTTATTATCCAAATATTTTGTACTATAAATAATTGAGGCTAAAGAAATATGTATAAACAAGTTGATAAATACCAATTCTCATAAACTTACAATATGTTTACACATTCACAACGCATTCCATGAAGCTTTTTTTACCATAACTTGTGCTGTTATACCACTCTCAGACGGTTGTGTAAACGAAGTTACCGTTAGTTAAACATTTACAAATATCCAACAGGGCTAATATATCTCACGGGCCTAGCCCGCAATACTACTACAATGAAAATGTTTGTACAGGAAGTTGCATCAGGCCAGTTGTCAGCGGTAAAGTTGGCGATAAAAGTAATTGAAGTCTCTAACAGTGTTGGGTTTTTTACCTTCGACACATTGACGTAATCTGGAGATTGAAGCGAGGTACAGGTTTGGGCAATCATGGGAGTCTAAACCCGATGGTGTTTAGACGTGATGTAGGCTAATATACCATAGTATGCAAGTTTTCAGTTATGGTAGAAACAGATTTAATAACTGGTGGAAGTTTATTATCATATTTTTCTAACTTTTGTTAGTTAATTTTCAAAATTTTAAACAATATGTCTATGCACTGCCTCTGGGTAGTTATAAGATAGGACCTGATTTGGTCGTAAGTTTCAAGTACTAATTCTTTGTAAAAATGTCTCAAGATGTATGTGCGATCTTAAGACCATGCCTAACACTTTCAAGCCCTTTCGTAAAACGAGCTCAAGGTTGTTTCTAAATTTCTCAATTTCTTAAACTAGTATCTATTAAAGATTTGCTAATTACGTTACATAAGTATGATAGATGATTTTTAACAATCCCAATCTGGTAGGGTCGAGAAAGCGATGACAGTATATTTATACGTCAATCTTATCACCATATTCGGCATTACCTCTGTATAGTAGTTATTATAAAATAATTCTAGAAAAAAACAGTTAAATAAAATATTGAAGTAATGAAGTATTAATATACGGCAACAAAATCTAATGCCACGTACTACACAGAGTTACACTTATGGTATAAATAAAATATATTTCATTTTAGCTAAGTGTTTGGCCTTCTGTTACAAAATTGGTTGAATTAAAGTACAACGGCACTGCAAACGGTACAGCTCTATCGCTACATGGTGTGGCTGTGGGACTTACAAGTCTTGCAATTGGTAAATGGCTGGAAAGTTTACAGAGGTAAAATCAATATTCTATTTCAATTTGAAATCCCCCTCTCAAAGTATTAAGTAGTATTCTGGAGCACGACCATAAACAGTGACTCATTTTTGCCAATCAGTTATGTAACTGATGACCTTTACCGAACTTGACCTTTTTACCGAACTCGAAAGGTTTCCATGGAACATTTGCGACGGGTGAAGCATGCTGACAGGGACGCTGACTCCTTCCGGACACCTGGTCCCACCTGGTTAGGATTCGCAATTGTTTTTCATGTTGAAACTATTATTACATTCAACTGGTCGTATTTTAATGGATTGTGTACTGCTTCATTAAAATACTCAGTATCATGAAATTTACTAACATTAATTCATAGAGTTTTATTTGTTATTATTATCACCGGTATGTCTTTGATTGTAAACCCTTTTTACCTGGACAAGTTTATATTTTAGGTAATACACCATTACTTTGACAAGAGTTATTGTTCTTACTTGTCACCAGTATCCAACGGAGAATAAATCGCATGTCTCGTGAAGCCTGTCTTAACCGTCTCATTCATTTGATGATCAAAAGATTACTTCTCCAACCCGCCATGTAAATCAGAAATATCATCTAGGAAGAGTATTAAGGTTTAAGTTTATGATTTTCTCCCGTACTTGTACGTATGTGCAATTTTAATTCGTATACTTAAACAGGAAATACAGGACAGATAAAATGAAAGCTTGGAACAACATTCTACTACTGCTTATGTCATTGGCGATTGTTTGTTTTATCATTGGTATATTCATTTGTGTTCAAGAAAGGAAAAATGTGAGTTTATAAATAAGTACATTTTTGTAAATGTATCTGCATATCTAGCACAAACAAAGTCGGACAATCACATTAAGAGCCTGTATATGAGAAAACAATGCAAAATACCGATAACTGTCCAAAAGCACGTTTTGAACATTGATATGACATTGATATGATATGACATGTACCTGGAAAGGTAATCTGTAAGGAATCTGTATATACTATCAAACATGACAAAAAGCATTCTATTTTCAGAAATAATCAATTCTAATTTCAGAACGCATTCAAACTTTGGCACAGGTTAAAATATGACAATTCCATTGATAGACTTGCTTGTTCACTGTTATCTTATTCTTTATCAAAGTGTAAAATCAGAAATATATATTTATTTAGATATAAAAATAATTTTTTTCTCATTTGTTCATACAGGTAACATCGGATTCAGATATAACAACACTGTCTAAGAATATCCAAGAGGAAGAAACGAAAGCATTATTGAGTCCATCAACACACGAAGAAACTTAAATCGCTTGCTTTTTACAAGTTTTAATCGTTAGATTAGATATATTTGCAAAGAAAGTAATAGAATATTTCTAGGACGTTGTGGTAGGAATATATCAATACATGATATCTCAAAAAAGAGAAGAATAACATATGTCAAAAAAGAGAATATATCAATACATGATATCTCAAAAAAGAGAATATATCAATACATGATATCTCAAAAAAGAGAATATATCAATACATGATATCTCAAAAAAGAGAAGAATAACATATGACACAGGGATATCGAAAACCGCGTTTAATGTCAACGTTCCGCAAGTTTTACGGTCGGTATGATAGTCTTGTTTGCGACTACTCTGTTTCACTAAGTGAAATGTTGAGTTGCCTTTTCGTTGGCGGTTGTTGAGACGTCTGTACCAATTGTGACGAGGATACACTCCTCACGTGTGTTTCACTGGACTTGACTGTCAACGGGTGTGACCGGTAATGCTTACTCCTCCATGGCACCTGATCCCATTTCCAGAGGTCCGTGTTTGTCCATTTTTTATCGGATTTGTATCTATGTCCTGGACATTCTATTGATTTACACTTTGGTATCTGAGGTTTTTATATTTTTGAAACACAAACTTACTTTAAGATTCAACTTAATTTTCATTTAGTACGTGTTGGTGTTAAATGAAAAGTTCATGTATAAAATGTGTATCATGATATTATAGATTGAAGCACTGGAATATACTGTTAAAAAGTAAATGTTTGTCACGGATTTATTTCGTTATTTTCGTGGGTAACAAAATCAACGAAAATATATCATTTTATGTGAATGACGGACAATAGTACCCTTTATCTCAAAACCAATGAAAATTAATGTCAACGAATTCGTTTTCTAAAGAAAACTAACGGAAATTTAAACCCATGAAGATATATTATGACAGTATTTTGTGTGCTAGATCTGATAATCTGAAGTTCGTCATGTAAAACTTACATATGGACTTTAGATGAAATATCTAGTCATTCCATTAAAATTTGAACAAATATTTTGTATTTATACATAATAAACATTTGTAAACAATGTCATTTGCTTTGAAAATAAAACAACTCATTTCACTGATAATTGAACTTTTAATCAATGAATACGCTGGTAATATTGATGTATCATGTATGTGATATCTTATTTGAGCATTATAACTTTGGTATTATGTTTATAATATTCAATATCGCTTTCTTTTAAACATTGAAATGCAAATTAGCCCCTTGAAATACCCCATCTTCCGTCAAAAATGTAAACAATATAAAGTCTTTTCTTTTCATTCTATATCTTTTCGATGCATTCTATATCTTTTCGATGTATTCTATATCTTTTCGATTCATTCTGTATCTCTGAAATGGCTGGTGCTTTTTGTGACCTTTTGAGTCGATTATTTCAGCTTCCAACTCTTCAAATATTATGACCTATATAATAATTTAAACACGAGTATATATGCACCTGTAATCAATAATATAAATACCGTTTATGTAGCTTACACTTGATTTTGGTTAAGAAAGCCCATTACATTTGACACCAATAAACCATTTTCGGGTTGCTACGTTACGTTACTGTTGGTCATTATAAATAGTAAACAACTTCAGAGAAAAATGCGGGCGGCATCACTCCCGGTTAATCATTGTATCGTATATTGGACTGGGATACATAGTGTATACAGTACTGGGTGCCAGATTTGAAAAGTATCGTACAGGAAAGTTAAGACACTTGTCATATTTGTAAGAAAGAACTGTCTAAGCCAATTTTTTTCTGACATGAACTAAAACAAGATATCACTGAATGTTGTCAATGCAAATACTACGAAACTGGAAACTATTTTGGCCAACATTCTGTTGAAGTCACGTGATCCGAGGTATAAACTATTCCAACAAAACTAAACGGAATGGAACAATTCGAAAAAAAGGTCTATTCTTAATAGGTCAGGCTCTTAATAGCTTCTCAGTGACCGACACAATGTAAGCAAAATATGTATTTGCTTTTGTTGCTAAAGAATGGGTCATATTTAAGAGTCCTGCATCAAATTGAATCTAAAAACCAGTTATTTTGGACGCTTTTCGATCTTTTGAGTTCAATAAGGTTTTTTAAGTTTGGGGAATTTTTATCTATGCACACCAATAGCTTTCTAAATATTTCCAAACTCTCTCGCTTTCCATTTTGTTTACAAGGCTTTCTGGAATCAGTCTCTTCTTCGTTAGGCTTATAATCTGGAAGAGTGTTGTCTGCTATAACACACACCATTGCCTCTAATGGATACTCAGACGGTACGGATGTAGTGCGACCACGTTTATAGGAACCCCGTGCTGCTGCGATTGTTTGGCTCCTCTCCTGTGTATATATAAAATCACCATTTTATTTGCGTGAATTTTATGTAATAATAAATAAATATACACTTACTACTGATTATTTAAAATTCACATTCAATGTACATGCATTTTTAATTTATTATGAAATTATATAATAACATTCATCCCACATGAAATCAATAAGATTTCTACTCTATTTTAAGAACAACCGTCATATCGTCAATGGAATACAAGAATAAAACACGATATTAACCATCCATTCGTCTTATAACGTAACACGAAATATAACTACATTTGTAATAGATGTATACACATTATATAATACATTGTTGAACCAAAATAAATCGTTTTGGGTTAGTTCTAAATGTGACAACAATAAATAAATTGAAAGTTTAGATCTTTCATCGATATTTATTTATGACCACTAGGCTAGAATTCTTTCCAGTATTTATACCTATCTAATGTAAGTTCATGTACCCAATCACTTTTAACGTTATGAAAAGTCCCAAGGAAATCTGCTTAATACAAATGTCAAAAAGTCTTGTCTGAAATACATACTTACTGGTGTTAAGATTACATCCTTTTATAAAATATTTTCGAAGAAAATTGATAGTGTTTATTGCAAATACCGATTAATGCACTGTCAGATGTATCAAATAAACGAGTTTTTAAAGACAATTTCAATGCTATCAATATACCATCTAATTACTAGTATTGTCAGGGTCACCGTGGCCGAGTGGTCACTTCTGGTTGGCGCAGGTACGAAGCCCACTGGAACCAGAGCTGATTTGTGTGAGAAAGTTGGCTGTAAAACTCAATAAATTGTTGAGTATGGTGTAAAACAGTATTTAAAGCTAAAAAAGAAACTAGTATTGTCTAGAAGACTTTCATCGATGCTACGAGTCTATATCATAATTTTACTACTATAAAAAGGGTGTATATTTACGTAGTTCATCTGACATTATGGCAGAGACAAGTTTACCATTATACGTCTAGCTGGTTATAAATACTTTGTACATTTAAACGTCGCTTCAAGAGTTGATCGCAGCTTTTTATTGACTTAAAATCACACAATGATCATAACATTTTACAGTGCATTTTAAACTTGTAATTCACTGATCATAACTCAACATACTTGCGCGTGTTTTGGTTTGATTTGCTTTTGATTTCTGTGTTACACCACACTCAATAATTTTTCACTTATATGATGGTGGTAAGTTGAAAATGATGGTGGAGGAGAGAAACCGGTTACAATGTACCCGGTACCCGGGAAGAGACCAACGGCCTTCCGCAACTGAACTGGCAAACTTTCTCACAAAAATCAGCTTAGGTTCCAACGGCGCTGGAATCTACACTGATCAGACGTGATAATATACATGGTTCAAAACGCGATGCTCTTACCATGAAGGCTCCTCAGACGTTTTGGTACCACAAGCACCACAAGATCTAGAATTATCGGTGTAACGTGAAACACAATAGTAATTTGAATACATACACGTCTGGGTGTTTCCACATCATTCTTTAGTTCTTCCATATGTATCCGCTTATGTTCACTCAACGCGTTATATGGTATTATTTGGTTACAATACTCGCAGTGAGCTTGGAATGTTTTCCTTGAACAAATATATCTGTCATGCGTATGTTGTGATGACCTGAAAAGCCAAATTTATCAGTAATTAAAAAAGCATCGACAAATATAAAAACATTTTTCGAAATAACATTTCTCTCTGAAGTAGGTTGTATTTCAACTAAAATCATGTTGAAAGTTTAAAAAACGTATTAGAATATCTACGATTTCGACTACTGAATAATTCACTTTTTAGTTAAATTCGGAAAACTTCTGCCATCGCGTAATTTTACACTATGTTAACCATATCATATCATTACATTGTGGACGACAAATACAACGACTCCTCACGTAGTCCATTTTAGTTTGCTGTGGACTCACGGCGGGTGTGACCGGTTGATAGGGAATGCTTACTCCTCCATGGCAACTGATCCCACCTCTTGATTTCACGAAGTCCGTGTTTGTCCACTTTTTTACCAGATTTGTACCTATATCCTGGACATCCTAGTGATTTATACCTTGGTATGTGATATTTTTTTTATATTCATATCTAACTGATTACATTTTCACCGAATTTGGACTTTTCACCGAATTCGAGAGGTTACAATGTAATATTTGCGAAAGGAGTTACATGCTTATAGGGGACGTTGACTCCTTCCGGTCACCTGGTCCCATCCCGTTCGAAATTGTTCTATATGTTTAGATAATTTTTATGTCTAATTTGCTGTATTCTAATGGACTTGGAGTTAAGATTATCCATTGGTACTCCATTTTACTTCATAAATATTTTATAAATACAAAGAACATGTATTTTACATTTGGCTGGAGTCATATAACAATTGCACCATGTCTCTTTGAAACTGCGCTAAGAACACTGTCGGTAACTTATAATGTTTTAAAATGATAATGATAATGGTAAATTCATTTAATTTCTGTATCAATGTTGCATGGGCAATTTTGTGAATGATGATAAGTACAAAGAAACGGAATGTGATGTATCTAATGGAATGGAGAATGTTCAAGTTGACTTATTTGCACATTTTCTGACATAGTTTAAAAAGTTAATGTCACATTCTTTATTTGAAATTCACAGTTGATCGTAACGACTATATTACATGATGGAAAATCAATGCAACATTCATGTTGCAAATGATTTTAGCTGAAGAATGCAATTTAAGAAGATTATATTTATCTTCAATTCTGGGAAATGACAAAGTAAACAGTCTAAAGTACTGTGATGTTGATATCCCATTAGATAAAATCAATTTAACCCAATACATTTTTCCTTGGAATACAACAATACATGACGACATATATAATCAATGTATCTACTAATGAAATGATAATTGCATGGTACTGTTTATAGCAAGATAGTTTTGTAAATTCATGTCTCTGTATAAAGAACAAACTATTTAGTCCTTAAATGTTGTTAAAGGGAAATTATTTGTGTTTACCAAAAATATTTCGATTGTTTCTAATTTTCCGATTTGTATACATAGGCATACATATATTATATTCCTATATATTTTGTGAAAATACGGTCAAATCTAGTGTGGTATTCCTATACAAATAGTAAGGTTCAGTTATTCAACAGCAACTGAAAAAATGCGAAACATGAGAGTTTTTCAAACAATCTTCACAAAATATATAGGAATTTAAGAATTTTTATGCTCGTATATATCTTTGATGTTATTTTATATCAGTCTAAGTATTATAAAATTGAAAAAATGAAAAATGCTGATGCCCTTTTAACAATTCCAAACAATACAACAAGGAACGAAGGATTTGACGATAAGCTTACAAATTCAGCTGTTTATATAAAGACAAAATTAGCTGCTATATATTGCAAAACTTTGAAATATAAAGAGAAAACAAAACAGTGTAATTTAGAGTAATGCACTTTCAAAAATTGTATGTTGACTCGTTTACCAAGAGTTACGTATGATTCCTTTGCAATCAAGTATTGGTGTGTTACCTTGATAAAGTTACAGGTGGTTGATAAAGGAAGCCTATTATGGTATTAAAATCGATGTTAGTACTTATTACATGATGCACATTAAAATATAATCGATGATGAGAAATTTGAAAAAAGTAACTCTTATATAAATCCACTTTCTTATATAAAGAGGAAGGAAACCAGTTTTGTATTAACACTTAGGAATATATACTAGTATGTTTATATATTATATTAAGACTAGTATACAGTATATACTAGTATATATGTATGTTAAAATTCAATGTCCTCCAAAGGGAAGTACAGTTATGCGAAAAAAAATAGTAAAACACTCAATATTCACAAATCTTCGGCCCCTTGACCTTTGTCAAGTGAAAGACGACAAAAACTTCATATTACACAATACAGCTGCAATATAAGGCATCGTTTATCAAATACATTATCTGTAAATAACAATGTATATGAAAGTGATAGGAAGTAAATGTGAAACTGATTGCCCTAACATCCAGGAAATGTCGATGATTGCTTCCGTTATCAATATCACATTATTCATTAATCAGATTGCAGTGGTGAATACAAGAATGACAATGACCCACTAGCAAAGTGAAAGATGACCCCAATTGTCGGGAGTGTGACATTACACTGTATAAAGGAAAAATAAGATTTTCAGTGCGTAATTAATACAAGGTATTATCATCATGTCAAATAAACCCTCTAGCCAATAAACCCAAATTTAAAAATCTAAAATTTATTTCTGAAATTCACATCACAAATTTTACATGTACGAAGATGTAATTATCAGCATGTTAAATAAACTCAAATATAAAGCCGATTTTTAGATGAATAACAGCTGTAAATGTTCCTTTGTTTTTGGATTTTACTTGTCACCATCTTTTTCCTGATATTTGTCCCAAACTGACTATTTAAATATGTTTTGTAAACAATAGCACCTTTTTCGGTCACAGGTGATTGATACCTACATTTTTGGTCAAATAGCGTTTACGCAAGATAAACATAAATCAATTAAGAATCTCTTTGAACATCCGGTCTTCTGAATTAGAATTTTTGTACGAGGCCCACCATGGGATATTATGTGTTGTGTATATACATCAGTACACATAAAGGAATATATACTTTTCCTTTGTGACCCTTCCTAGACCGAGTTCCGTGAGATGCACCCAGCGCGTCACTTTATGCTGAAACCTCAACTAATAAACAGTGAACGATTACTAATGAATTGCAATATCTAATTATCTCGTTATTATAATTTTTATAAATTGTCTATTCTATCTACAATCAGATTTATTTGATTGCAAACTATAGTGTTTCACATGTATCATTTCATATTGTTTTCACTCTTTTCTTCTTGTATTTTTGAACTGCATCAATGAACTGTTTTATATGTTTTGATTCTAGGGAAATATTATTTTCATGTTTAAATTTGTCAATTTTCTGTTTGACCAATTTATACTATTTGTCTTTGAGTAATCGCTCTCCGATATTTTATTTAATCTTTGTATTTGCAATCTAAATTTAGAGAATTCTAATGAACATTTTTTATAGTTTGATAGACATAAATTAAACAGATATAACCTTTCACTACAAAGTACTCGTTTCCGGAAACTAAATTTCTGAATATTTTCCCATAGGCCTCAATGCTAATTTACAAAACTTCAGGTCACTGTCACTCCCATGTTTATTATATCTGGTCAAATAAGTACCCTGTGTGTGAAAGATCAATATTTTTTATAACAAAACTTGCAATCAAAAGTATAGGTTGCCGTTGCATTTTTACTTCAAATTTTCACTTGTTTACAACTCGTCGGATTTTTTCATTTAATGACCAATCAGATCAAGTGGTCATTTTGCATTTTTTGGAAATCTTAACTGTACACCAAGCCCCCTTAATAATGAGGATGGGAACCCAACCTGACATTTTCATTCAGAATTGTTTGTAACACATATACTTCATTATTTTGAATGATTTCATACCATTATTTACCAATATTGACCATGATATCAAATAAGGGTAGAAGGTACCCCTTAATAATGGAAAAAGTGACAAAATATACCATTTTCTTCACAAAAACTTAAAATTTGGATCATTGCTTAATGAGCAATGGAACCAATTAGCACCAGAAGTAAAGAAGAATTTCTGAAGCTCACTTAAAAGTAAACCATACATTTTATATAAAATATGTTATGTAATCATTTTCAGACATGTCCATGTTTTTTTTCACCCCTTAATTACAGTCTCATGATGTAAGTAATTAAATACAGAGGGCAGATAACTGAGTCTGACGATAGTCAAATTGCTTTTAAAAGGATATGACATGTATAGTTCCAAATAACTTTTTGTACAGAAAAAAATATAAATTGATACTTTATAATTATCTTTACAGGTACTTGAGTATGATAATTAGATAAAAATCTCTTATTGGACAATATTTCCCACCTGTTTACAGTGGATGAAATGCTGAAATGCAGTTTAATACAATTTTTTCTTAAAAATGATTTCAGATACAGTACATATACAACTAAAGGTACAAAATACACTGCATGAGTAAAATGTGTAGATTTTGCCCTCAAAAGAAGAAAATCAACCAGTCTTTACCTCAAAAAAGGTCTGATTTTAATTCAAATGTGTAATTTACAACAGAAACATAAAATTAGTCATCTTGAATTTTAAAAGTACAGATGGAATTTTGACCAATAAATGATAAAATATTAGTAGGTGTAATATAAAACAAAATTAAGAGATCATGCAACAAATGCATAATAATGTGTGTAGAGGCAAACCTATTAAATTTGCACCTTGTGGACCCCCAACAGGTGCCCCATTTCATAGAATATAATTTACAAAACTTCAGGTCACTGTCACTTCAAATAAGTTGTGGTGAAAGATCAATATTTTTTATAACAAAACTTTGTAGTATTCCGCACCAAAAGAAAATATCTATTTTCATATGACTCTATAATTTCCAAAGTACTTCCTAGACAAAACTAATTTTTTCATTTAATGAGTTCACTGGTGAGATCCAAAATGTCACCTGGTGTGTTTTTCCTATAGATTTATCGCGGTCATTTTGCATTTTTTTGGAAATCTCACTTGTACACCAAGCCCCCTTAATAATGAGGATGGGAACCCAACCTGAAGAGAAACCTCATAATGTGTCTAAATAAACATTAACAAATAAATGTGAACTGTTTTTCTTTTCATGATTTCATTCAGATTTTGGAATCATCTTATTTACCATATTGACAGTTCATAAGAAATTCTAAATAAAAAGTGACAAAATATTTTTCTTCACAAAAACTTAAAATTTGTTAAATTTTACACCAGATTAAGCTCAATGTCATTGCTTTTAATAAGTCTTAATAAAAGTGTATCTGGGAGGGGATACGTTATTGTGTTCATAATTGTTTGTAATCAAATTCCATGTTTCTAATTCAGTATCAGAGGGCAGATAACAACTCTGACACTTAAATTTGATTTTGATATGCAAACTGTTTCAGATAAAAAACTAAGTCAAATTTTAATTATACTAAGTTTTGAAAACCAGTTTCACTGGTATGACCCCAAGAGAGTGTTAAGTGACATTTCAAACAAAAAATATTGTTTTATGAAAACACAACTCTATTCTATCTTGTATTTTTGAACAATATTTCCTGCATCATTTCTAAAGAAATGAACTGTTTTATATGTTTATTTAAAATTAATTTTTATACTGTTTATGTCTATGGATGAGACTTATGCTAAATTTTAATACATGTTTAAAAATGAGATTTGATACAACATTTACAACTCAAAATACACTGCATGAGTAAAATGACATGGTCCAATTTATTTTGCCCTCAAAAGAAGAAAATCAACAGTCTTTATTTGTCTTGAGTGAGTAATCGCTCTAACCGATATTTTTTTTTATTTAATCTTTGAATTTTACAGATGCCAATCTAAAATTTAGATAAAATTAAGAAATTGCTAACAAATGCATACAGCACACCTATTTTTATAGTTTGATAGACATAATAAAAATTAAGAAATGACTTATTTTTAGGCTATAAGCCTTTCACTACTCTAAGGACAGTACTCGTTTGCTAATTTACCGGTCACTGTCACTCCCATGTTTATTATATCTGGGTCAAATAAGTACCCTGTGGTGAAAGATCAATATTTTTTTATAACAAAACTTGCAATCAAAAGTATAGGTTGCCGTTGCAACTTCAAATTTTCACTACAACTCGTAGTATTCCGCACCAAAAGAAAATATTATTTTTCTATGACCCCTCCCTTTCAATTTTCAACCGTCAACTCTATAATTTCCAAAGTACTACCAATATTCATGTATCTTTTTTATCACCTTTAATTTCACTTATTAATGGCAAAACTAATTTTTTCATTTAATGACCAATGATCAATTTTACGTTTTATGTCCAAAATGTCTGCGCCCATGTTGTAAAAAAAGCTGGTGTTTTTCCTTATATTTACTTGTTGTTTACACTTCACCCAACGTGACAATCGAGCTGTAGGCAAAATTAGAAGTTAAACAGGCTTAGATCTTTAACATTACTTAATGATCACCTGTAAATTATGTTGTAAGTAGTTACTACTTTTGTTTTAATTCTGTATATATCATTTTCTGGTAATTTATCTATTTTAATAAGTTTTATCAGCTACTTGTGCACACTGACTGAGTACACGTACACTAGTGTTTACTTTGACTTGCTAGCTTACCGATATTATACCATGTGCGACCTTTGTACATATTTAATATTCTCACCAATTCATTAGTGAAACTATTTACTTTCATAGTTAGTTATTATTTTTCTAGTATTTAATATTTTATTAGTTAGTCCAATGTCATTTTACACAGTTTACATGATCAGAACTGTATTTGAATACATTAGTGAACTATATGTTATATAGGCATGTCATATCACTTATTAATGTAGTTTGCTAATTTTCATAGTATAAGTACCTCTCCTGACAAGTGTTCTTTCTATTTCTCAGTTAATCCCCCCATAATTCTTTATTTAAATATTATATTTTGTATTTCATTTATATTTTCATTAAATTCACATCTAATCTTAGGTACCAAATATATGTGGTCAATTAATATATTAATACTCATGTATTAATCATTTGTTACGTAATATGTAAATAACTCATTGTACTTTGTTTATCCTACATTGTTTGTGTATTCTTATGTTTATAAATGTGACTTTATGCTGGAACCTCAACTGCTAAAGAGTGAACTTGAATTTCGATTTGGTCATCTTTTACAGGACCCAAACTCTCACAAGGTTATCACCGCACGAAACACCTAACGTCACACGAAAACCCCGGTGATAGTATCATGTTATCATTTGTGATTTGCATAAATATTTGTTGCCATATACAAGTACTTATATTTCTACATTATCCCAAATTGATCATATGCATGAAAGATAAATAAATTAATACAGATGAGTGTTAAATAACCAAATGAAAATAAAAAGGTGTATATTATTTCTTTTTTATCCTTTATGACGTTTTTAACTCATTTAACGCATTTAATCACGTTTTAGTCTAAATGTGTATACATGATACCTACATATTATTTCGTAGGTTTGTGATGACTTTGTCTGGCAATTATTATTTTATTAGTGCAAAGACTTTTATAAACTTCACTTAATTACTTTAAATGGTCTCAAGTATGATGTGTTCTCCGAGAAAAAAATGTTAAAATCACATGGAAGGGGTACTAATTGTTTTTTTTTTCAAATTTGTTTTCCTTTCTCCTACTTATATTGATATACAATAACAAAAAATAGATATACGCAGCCATAAAATTTCCTAAATTTCTATATATTTTGTGAAAATTGTTTGGGAATTAATTGCAATTAATTAACTTAACCCTATTTGTCTACTAATACCACACTGTACCTGCCCTTATTTTCACATAATGTACAGGATTATAAGACTTTTGTCCCTGTGTATAGCTCTTATCTGTTATTCTACATCCAGTACAAGTAAAAAGAAAAAGAATTTATTTTTGTAAACACAGCTAAAGTCCATTTAGGCAATACACAGGAATACAAGTGTGACCAAACAAATACACCGATCTTGTTTAGGCAGATCATGGTAATATATCATTACATTAAGTAAATGCATGCCTGACAGATGACCATACTGATTTTAAGTTTTCTTTTCTTGTTTACACCCACCAATTTTTTTCAATTTATATGTAGACAATAGTAAAAAAATTGGACATATGCTTTGGATAGATATCAATACAGTTACTGTTCTAACATATCTAACGCATTTCGGTACACTGGACCACACGTTTGATTCTCATTTAATAAAATGACATTTAATTATTTTGCAGTGTATTTGGCAAAGAAATGGTTTCTACTGTAACAGTACCTTTGATGGCAAACGTGGTACCTAGAATCGTATACTAAACCAAACTGAACTTCGAACGATATTACGCTATTGTTACTACATGTATATCTTGGAGATGCACGTATTTTAGATTCAGATATTGGATCTATTTTATCAAATTTCTAGTAACGCATACCAAAAAATGTATTTTGGGTTCTTAAGGTATCCATTGTATCAAAGGTCATAATTTTATTCCCGGTAAGGTACTTAAATGATAATATTTTAATGATAAACACTGCTATCCAAGTCAATATCGATCACAAATATAAAAAACATAGTTGTTGTAATGGTTTGATGGTTCCTGTACAATAATCAAACACAAATATTTTATTAATATCAAAAATAAATATTTCGTCTAAAGAAAACTCATTTCATGATATTTCGATGAAATTGACTTTTTCCGGCGAAAATATCAAAATTCAAAATACTTATTTATACAATGGATACCTTAATGTCGAACAAAAATCAACCATTACCTTTGTAATATGACACCACAATTTTCGCATTTTATCATCTCCCGGCACTCTCGTATGTGATTTCTTAGCTGTTTTGATGGAACATATCTACCACAATTATCACACTGCTTTGGTTGATACTCACATGTGAACATATGTCTTTCAATTTTGTTTGGATGGTCCTGATATCGACATTGTTTATACTTACATGTCACGATGCGGAACGGACAATCAGTAACATGTTGCACCATCTTTATTTTTGTAAATTGCCGATTACACATGTCACAGTACTCAAAGGTATCTTTACAAACATTTAAATGGTGCTGTAATTCTTCTATTTTGATATGACGTTTACATTCGTGGCATTCAATTTCCGAATTTGGACACACGTGTTTGTCTTTAGTGTGTTTAGAAAATGTTTCTTTATAATTTTGGCACGTCATATCCCCGTATCGACAGCTGTCGATGTGTTTTGTATAATCTTTAAACATTACCTTTTCCATACAACCTCTTTTCCTGTTGACGCACGAAACCTCCCTATATTGACAATGTGATCTGTGACCATGCAGTGCCTCAATAGTTCCTGAAAATTTGCACCCACCTAATTCACATTTTAAAACAGCAAATTTACACACTTTAGAATGATTTGCCATATCCCATCGAGGACACACATATCCACATTTCTTATGCGGACAGCTCAATGGGAAAAATTTACAGCTCACCAAATGTCTTTCAAACAAGATGAAATTCTTTCCACTGCAGGAAAAATTACAGGTACCATATTTGCAATTTAAAATGCTATGGCTGATGATGGTTCCAAGTCTCAGTCTTTTAAATGGGTTCATACTGGATACCTTCTCTTCTCGGATTTCTTTGTCCCTTTTGAGGGATTGTCGCATTTTCTGGACGATGTTTTTTCCTCTGTTAAATGTTTGTATACCGATCCAACGAATCGGTCTGTATTTCAAAGCCGGTGCTGAAAAGTATATAACAATTATCAATTAAAGTGTATTGACAAATATTACGTTTACTAGGTGATAAGATAAAAGATCATAAGCATACCTGTACAAATATATAGATTCGTTTCTTTTGAACATTTCTTTAATGACGGTGTTCAAGATATGCTATACCATCCAGTTGTGACGGATATAATTGGGAATTTAGGACACGAAAGTAAAGTGGCAAACATTTTTACAATGTCAGCTTAGGTTTATTACAGCGGACTTGCTTGATTACAGTCGACATGGTTTAAAATGCCATTATCTAAATCACGGAATTCCTTTGAGAACAAGTAACAGTAATTTTAAATGTGAGTTAAAGTCACGTTGGTTGGTTACATGGGTGCGATAAGTGGACAATGAAATCTGAACTCGATTGGGACCCAGTTGCAAAATAGGTTGTTAACTTTAACGTGAAGTTAACCAATGTTAAACCAGTGGGCTAACTGTAGGTTACAGCTAACCATTTGTTGTGCATCCGGGTCCTGGTTGTCCATTCTGAGCTTGGCCTGAGGACTGAACCTTCACACACTTATTACTGGAGTCAAAATTTTCCTGTCCACTCTACACACCATTTTTAACCCTTCTTCTCCCATACTTCAGAGGACAGCTTAACTGAAAGCAGTAATATATTTTCTTAGTCTAAAATTTTGGTATGACGTGTTCATCTGTATAAAAGTGCATCCATGACGTCTTATGGTATTAGCTGTATCTTTACCTAAAGACAAAGATATTATTAGCTTCATCAGTATTCCTTGTTTTCATTGGCTTTGAAGAATTATACCCCAAAGAGGAATGGACATTTTTCTCCTATATGTCAGTGATACATTTGTATATTACTGTCACAAACACATTGTGTTATATATACATGTATATAAATACGTTAGAGTAGTTAAGTGGAACACTTTAAATTTAAATACGTTTGAGTATTTAAGTCGAATATTGATAACACTACCTGTAAATACCATTACTTCTTGCACTGACTTTTGTATTTAGTGGCGTGGCATTTCAACACTCGTCATGTCAGGAGAAACTTGTAATAAAAGATTAATCTAGAAGCACTTTCATACAGACTGTGCTTCTTATAGAGGGAAACTAGGCAGCCTACTAAATCAGAGTAAGGAGGGTTTCTCAACATGTGTTATTCGTACGAAGTACCAGCCAAGCAAACCAGTGCCTGGAACTATTTCCATTGTAGTGTACGTAAATTTTGCTGGTGGATCACGTGAATTCAGCTAAGTGACTTTTCATAACTTTAATTATGGTTCGTGAATTAGGTTTCCGTAGTTAAATATATTGTAGTGTGTTGACAAGAGTGTTGCAGACTGTCATAATAGGAAACCGGGAGTGGTAGTTGACTGGTCATTCGCCGACATTGTTTGTGTTATATATATTCAGACCCTGGGAGCTGTGTGTAAACTGGAAGTGGTAGTTGATTAGTCATTCGCTGAAATTGTGTTGTGTTGTGTATATTCAGACCAGGGAAAATTGTGTGTAAACCGGAAGTGACTGTGCCTAAAGAAACAATGATAGATTTCTTTGTAGATACATTTTTTTAAAAATATTGGTATTGTTGTGCAAAACAACTTAAACTGAAAGACTCGAACGATTTAACACTATATAAGTAATTAAATCTAGTTTGTTTTGACTATTACAATATTGTTTTTGTTAAATTTAATCAGATAAATTTAGTCATTTGGGATCGAAATTGTGATTAATTTCAAATTTCAATGTCGTTGATTTTATTTTTTGTATTATTGCTATTTGTGATTCATCCCAATCTTCAGTGTGGTTGATTTTTTATTGTTTCATTCATTGTGAATAATCATATTTTTTTCTCGAATTTATAAATTTTTGTAGATCTTTGAGTTTTGGGTGCGGATCATTGATAATTTTTTTGGTTTGAATTTTGTTAATTTTGTTGTTGTTGTTGTTTATAAATAAATTTATTAATTGTAATTTCAATCTTAGTTGTTTATTGATTGGAATCGCCGCTCTTTCTCGTTAATATTACAAATGATAAGGATATGAGTGACTTAATAACGTTTACTTCTGTTTTAGCGTATGGTGGATCAAGAGAGAGAAACCCCTACCTGACAAAATGGCTGAAACGCCTGTCAAATGTTTGAGAATACTTCTTTCCTATCTAAAGAGCAATAAAGGTACCATACTAAATAACAATTTAATTACCAATGCCTTTCAATCGATCATACTTTTAAATACATCTATTTGAATGAGTTTAATTTTTTGTGCTTATCGTTTATAGGGAAATAAATAATCTACGACACCAGAACATATAAAACTTTCGACTTCAAAAGCCTCATTTACAACATGATAATAACAATGAATGGGGTATTTGAAACCCTTATTGGAAACAGAAAGGGAATACAGAGAATGCCTAAATATCTTCTGCCAAACAATTTTCACTGAAAAGCTATTATCCAATTAAATTATTCATCGCTGAAACATGTAAGGAAACACAGAAATAATAATAACAATATTATCCTTGTCGGACACGGATATCGTTTGTCATTACGTTTCCCTTAATTCAGATAATGCTTTTGATCTTATTATTTGATAACTGAATTTAGACACATTTAGAAAAAAATTGATTTATCTTATTAATTCTGTTTGATGATTTACCCGTCAAAGCTTTGTGCAGTCTGATAATAAACCTTTTAGAGTATGTTTTTCCATCCGATGCAAATATTCCGTTTTTCACTTGATATTTCCATAGATGAATGCAGTTGATGACTTTGAGATAATTCGGCACTTTGCAATTTTCTAACAATAAAGGTATAACTCTGTGTTTCCCTCTTGAAGTCACATATTTCCATATTGCTTGATAAGCTTCATAGCGACACCACTCACTCGATAGGAAATTTTTTGTTATAAAGAGTATGGTCATTTTGGATATATCCATACCCTTTTCCAAAATGCATCGGAATACCGGTTCTCCTGGAACAAAGTCTACATCTGGATCGTTAATGGTTAAACCAAGTTGTTGAAGTAAGAATAACATATGTTTGACTTTCTCTTTATCCCTGAAGCAATAGGATGCAAATACATGATACTTTGTATTCCGTTTAAGAAAAAGAACTGACGTACAAGATGTCTTGGTTTCCGGCATATTGTTCTGCGAAAGAGGTTCAATTGATTTAAATCTCACAAAATCACTTGGTCAGACGACCTATTCCTATTTTACTTATAACATGTATAATTCGTGCCGCCAGGAATATTATAAATCCCCTTGTCGGTCACCTGAAATAATTATATATATTAAATATATTAGTCATATAATTTAGGAACAATATAATTGAAATCTGAGAAATATCTAAGTAGCACGGAGTTTATTTGAATGCATTTTGCTGTATAATCCTTATATAAAAATCATAGACACCAAAGTATTAATCTTCAGTGTGTCCAGAAGACAAATATACAAATCTGGTAAACACTGAACAAACACGGACCTCTGAAAATCAAGCTGGGGATGGGATCAGGCGCTATGGATGAGTAAGCATCATCTGTTGACCGGTCAAAACCGACAGAAGTCAAAGCATTAATATTCAAGAAGGTCTGGAGACAACTAAAAATCTTGTGAACATTGGAAAAACACAAACCTCTGCAATTCCAGACGTGGTTTCAGGTGCAATGGCATAAGCATCACCTATTGACAATTTCGATCTCTTTTTTTAAACGTTATGAATTTTGATGTGAAAATTCGGTATACAAATAATTATTTGAGTGTTGATATTATCGTACCATGATATGTTATTTCAGTAGGTTTATAGATGACAATTTTCATTTATATGTGGATTCGTTATGGTCTAGGGATCTAGACATTCAAGGTACAATGAAAACAAGCACATATGCATCATAAATTGACCATATCACTAAATACATGTATTTTCATTGAACGATAGGTTTCGGCTTTTCACCAAGATGAATTAATACTTCCTTATAACCTCAATGTGATATTTATACCTCTCAAATTACCCGATATATCAGGGCATACACAACGTTTGATCGATCCATATAAAGTATTTTTATCTTATTTCCTGGACTATAGTAAATCAAATAAAATATTGTATTAAAAGACCAGATATGAATAGTCTGAAACTAGATTTGATAATCATTTTCTTTAGGTCGTAAATGCAAAATCTATGAGTTAACAGTTAATCTTGCTTTCCAACATAGTCTATCTTCAATTTCTGAAATGGGTACATATTTAATTGTATTTCCTTTAATGGCAAACACTTTAATGAACCTGAAGTATGAATCGTATTTATGTTTTCCTTAGGATTTCTATAGAGTTATGTACACAAAATTATAATCATGAGAGGTAGTTCAAATTATATTTACATGTATTAGCATTTTGTAGGCAGTGACGGTTGGATGTATTTTTATTTTCCTTATTTATATGGCATTTCCTTTAAAATTTCAAATATCAATGCAAGCTATATTTACACTAACACACGATATGCATAATACGTCATATCCTATTCATAAATTAAATATACACTTAGAAAATAAAAACGGCAACAGTAAACTGATAGACATATCAGTCCCAAAATCTCTAGATAGAATTGATAGATATGTACAGAATAAGAAGTAGAAGGACACGCATGATGAATCTACATTATTTCATAATTATACCAATAATTTGGGAAACGAAAGTACCTTTTGTTCAGCCGCGCAATAAACACGCCCCATAGAAGTCTTCTTTAGTCTGTTATCTCTTCCGTGTGGAGAAAGTTAAGGGGAATTCCCGTTTATTTTTACCGGAAATGACATAATGCAATATTGAAAACTGTTTTCCATTTTTACGGTCTAATGACACAAACCCTTTTACCACACCTGTATAAATATTCAATGAATAGGTTTTTAGTCAGGAACATATAATATCTTATGTAGTTGATCTTTAAATAATGAATTTTCACTACGAATGAAAAAGTCTCCTGAATTTCGGCGGTACTACAGGGTTTCTGTATTGTCTTTATATCTTCATTCTTCATGTAATACAATAGAATTTATACGCGTTTTAACAAATGATATTCTAGTATATGGATTTCAAAACATTTCAAAGACTACCAAAATACACAAGTTATGTGTAATTGCCTAAACGGTTAAAGGGAAGTCACTCGTACTAAAGCTAATGCGCTAATCTACGATTTCATATATACATACATACATATATATATATTTATATATAGTGAAATGTATGAGTTATCAGATTCAAGTCAGTGATTGGTGTATGTGTTTATATATATATATATATATATATATATATATATATATATATATATATATATATATATATATATATATATGTATATATATATATATATATATACATATAGTGATTTTATATATTATGAAATGAAATGTATGAGTTTTATCAGATTCAACTCAGTGTTTGGTGTATGTGTTTAATTCTAGTTTTATAAAATACACAGTGACATATGTATAGTGTCCGTCATTGTTCGTGTCTGTTTAGTATGGGATCTCCTATTGTCTTTCATTGTTCATGGCCTATTCATTATGGGATATCCTATTGTCCTTCATTGGTCGTGTTCTGTTTAGTATGGGATCTCCCTATTGTCCATCATTGTTCGTGTTCTGTTTAGTATGGGACCTCCTATTGTCCTTCATTGTCGTGTCATTGTTCGGATTTCCTATTCCATTATGGTTCGTGTTCTGTTTAGTATGGGACCTCCTATTGTCCTTCATTGGTCGTGTTCTGTTTAGTATGGGATCTCCCATTGTCCATCATTGTTCGTGTTCTGTTTATTATGGGACCTCCTATTGTCCTTTATTGTTCGTGGCCTATTCATTATGGGATCTCCTATAGTCCGTCATTGTTCTTTCTGTTCATTGGTCGTGTTCTGTTTCATTATGGAATCTCCCATTGTCCATCATTGTTCGTGTTCTGTTTATGGGATTGGACATCATCGAGGCCTATTCATTATGGGATCCCGTATTGTCCGCCCTTGTTCGTGTTCTGTTCATTATGGGATCTCCCTATTACCCGCCATTCTCCGTGTTCTATTCATTATGGAATCTCCCATTGTCCTCATTGTCCTTTTCTGTTCGTTATGGCCTATTCATTATGAGGATATCATTATGGGTCCGTGTCCGTCATTGTTCGTGTTCTGTTCATTATGGGATCTCCTATTACCCGTCATTCTCCGAGGCCTATTCATTATGGAATCTCCCATTGTCCGTCATTGTTCCTGTTCTGTTCATTATGGAATCTCCCATTGTCCGTCATTGTTCCTGTTCTATTCATTATGGGATCTCCCATTGTCCGTCATTTTTCGTGGCCTATTCATTATGGGGTCATCCTATTGTTTTGCATTGAAGATTTAAAGGCTTTTTGATTCCATGTGGAACAAATTAAATTCACCGCTGACATTTTGATTCCATGTAACAGTAACAAATTAAATTCATATATATATATATATATATAGATATATACATACACATTATACATATATATATATATATATATATATATATATATATATATATATATATTTACTTCATTTAGTTTTCAATCTGCCTATTACGTTTGTTTATGTTTTTAAATTTATTTATGCCTGTTGTGTATCAGTATGGATGGAGAGACAGCACATGTATTAAATAATAACTAAATAAAATAATTAGTATACAGTAGAACACGATTTCCTTTTGTCCAGTTGTCAGCATCACGATCACTGTTCCGTAACAGAAATAACTCAGATACTAGGTTTTCATACTATACATATGTAACGTGTATCGGGTGCCAGGCGAGCTCATCTCACTGAAACTCATCCATCCAGAAACTGACCACGCTCATCGTTGCTTTATTTCAGTATATAAATATAAACACTAACCGTCCAGCCACCAAGGTTAGTTTTTGGAGAGTAAAACTGACTATATACATGGTTGTTACATTGCTACGCATTGCTTTGTTTCAGTTTCAGATCAACACTGTACTGTTTTCATAACGAGGTGGTGGTACACATTTGAAGTTAATACGATTCCGATTTCGGAAAATAATGATTATTTAAATACTTTTAAATTATCTATTGAATGTCCTATAGAAATTCAAAAAATTAAGGTTATACAAACACTTATGCAGTTCATAAAACAGCCTCTCTAAAGTCACTTCTGACTACATTTTGTACATGAATTCTATAGGCGTACATTTTTTAAAGTAAAAATAGGGTTCATCGTCCAATGTTGAAATATACTTCTGTCTAAACTGAATCTTGTCGTATCAGCAATAAAAAACAAAGTTATGAGACACTATAGAAATAAAAATCAAATGATATGTTAAATTATCTTCATTTACAGTCCTTGTCTTGTGTTGCAGTATCAAATCGCTTATTTCAACAATCGTTTGTACAAGGACAAGTGTATTTCCTTTATTTTGAAGCATTGATTGAATCACATCGTTAACATGAGGTTCATAAATTGCAAATCACACAGCCAATGTGGCTGTAAGTCGTTTTAGGTGTAAATATTTTCATTACGAAATACTCTAATTCAGTCTAATGGTTCTGGAAATTGACAATAATAATCGGTTACATTATCGGCATCTCTATTTCAGATCGTGGATGTGTCTCTAATAACATCCAGCATTTGCATAATAACAAATTGTGATGCTTAATTAACGATTAATTGCTCTGTATATTGACAGATTTTTGTAAAGTATTTTCCTTGAGATTACTACATGCTTTCATTGTCTAGCATTATACATTTATTGCCCTGGTTGTAGGGGAACATTATACATTTATTGCCCTGGTTGTAGGGGAACATTATACACTTATTTCCCTGGTTGTAGGGGAACATTATACACTTATTGCCCTGGTTGTAGGGGAACATTATACATTTATTGCCCTGGTTGTAGGGCCCACTTATTGCCCTGGTTGTAGGGGAGAACATTATACATTTATTGCCCTGGTTGTAAGGGGACATTATACATTTATTACCCTGGTTGTAGGGGACATTATACATTTATTGCCCTGTAGGGAGACATTGTGGTTGTAGAGGGAACATTATACATTTATTGCCCTGGTTGTAGGAGAACATTATATATTTAATGCCCTGGTTGTAGGGGGACATTATACATTTATTGCCCTGGTTGTAGGGTGACATTATACATTTATTGCACTGATCGTAGAGAGACATTGTCACTGGTAGGGATATGACGAATCAGATTTGAAGTAAACAATTCGGGCGGTCAATATAATGATTTTGTTTGCGGTTTCACTTCCTGAAATGTTGAGTTACCTGTTCGATTTTAGATGTTGAACCGTATATACCGTTTGGGACAAAGGGATATTCCTCGATTTTTTTTTCATTTCGATTTGACTTTGGACGGTGAGTGTGACTGGTCGACGGGAAAAGCTAATTCAACAATCATGGCACCTGATTCGACCTCCTGAGTTTCCCCGCGGTCATTGTTTGTCAAACGTTTCTGAATATTTATATACTGCGTTTGAACCTCCTGGGAATTTACATTTCGGTATATGTGCTTTATGTGTTAGCTGTGCTTAATTGGGTAATCAAATGGAAAATGAAAAGTGAAAACATAACACAGATACAATATTATAATTATGCATTAAATGCAGAATACAAAAAGATCAAAAGGTCAACAAAGATATAATTCTCTCTACTACATTAATTTATATAATTATACAGTAAATTGTTCAGCATCATCTAAGTGTGTACAAAACTTAGGCAGTTATAGTCAAAAATGTTAAATCCAAGTGATATATGGAAACACATTATTACACAACAGCTCTAATTCCATCGGTCTTTACGAAAAACATAAGTCAATGTACATACATATGGGATTATGGACAAACTGAATATGTGGACCATTCAAAGACTGGAATGGACGCAATCGGATAGTAATAGTAATCGGATAGTAACTATACAAATGTTTTTTCAACATTTCGTGATATTGAAAAAATGGCAATGGAAAACATGATCGTTATATCGACAATAAAATTTTCGAATTGTTGATTTTGAATACGATTCTTTATATCCTTTTGATGCCCTAAGATCTAGCCGGATAATTCCATTTATGTAGGGCGAAGTGAAACCCTGTTAATGTAATGATAATATAAAATATTTATATAGTGTTCTATTTTATGTCTAGGTTTCACCCTGCAGCATTAGAATCGGCAGTAAAACGGACATTGTCATTAAGATATCCATGTTATGGTCAAACACAATATAAAACACTACGGAGCATTCTCATATACAGTTTTGTTCATAAGTTATGTTGAAAATGTTATTCCTCACTTAGTTCCCATGAATTTGATTGTGGACACACGGCGCGTATTCACGGCTAGTCTACAGGGGATGTTTACTCCTCCATAACACCTGATCCCAACTCTGGATTACCAGAGTTCCTTTTTTGCCAAATGCACAGCAGCTTTGTATATAGTCTGTTGGACATTCTGAAGACTAATACTATGGTATTTATATAATTAAACAGATATGTATTTGATACGCGATATTAAATTACAATGGAGGTTGTGTCCTCGACTGATCATGACAGATTAGTGCCGGACGTGAGGAAATATTTGGTAAACAGTTTACTCTATATATCAATACTTGGGTTGTTCGAACACTCAGTAGTATTGGTTTTAATCGAAGTTACGTTTGGGTTGTTCGTGTGCAATTCTGAATTTTGTACTCTCCAAAAACTGTCAATTAAAAGGGTGATATAATATCGTGTTAAAGGACATTGTCCTGGTATATCCTAAAATAAATAATAGAATCACAGATACCACAAAGTATTAACCGTAAGAAGGTACAGGAGACAGCAAACAGATTTGGTGAACATCTCTGGAATATCGGAAGCTTGGATCTAAAGTAATAAGAAAAGTGAGAGATTAATCCTCATCACAATTGACAAGTACAATATAACAATCACTATTGAACAGGCAATTCAACAATTAAGTGAGTAAAACATTGTTATTGCAAACAAGATCATTAAACCGACCGTAAGATTTGCAAAAATATTACTTTAAACTCAATTCCTCGTAACCTTGTTACAACTGATCAGTTTGTAAATGACCTCGGAAAATGAAAAGATCCTATTTTGAACCAGTCCTGTCATGTCGGATCATCTGAGAGACATTTAGTCTATTCTGTTATTAATGAATGCTTTTTATACATTTGCTGTGATCTACTGCTTGACTGAACCAGTTGTCCTCATCTGGTGGTAACATGATTTCAATTTTACATTGACAAAAGACTATCAAAGACTGCGCCCGGATTTATGACAATTTTTACACTGGATCGAACTATGGACTAATATGTTAGTTCAAATTCAGAACTTTGAATAGTCCTACAACGTTGTGCAAGTAAGAACACAATGGGTCCAGTCTTTTCATCTTTTCCACATTTAGACACTACTTACGATTAGATATTATTTCAGTCGTACAGAGTTACCGTTCTCATCATTTGATTTGTGTTACATTTGTATTTCGTCTGCTTAATATTGTTTGTCAATTTTATTGTTTTTTTTTTTTTTGCTTGTTGTATTGGTGTTTTACACCACACACAACATTTTTCAGTTGTATGGAGGCTGCCGGTTTTAATGACATCTTAACTTTATACTGAAAATTTTGTTGTGTTTTTCATTACATGTTGTTTCATTAAATATAAATGGTACGTTTCATCGGTTAGATTCATGTAAAAATGTTGGCTAACAAATTCGTGGTTGCACATACACTTTAAAATGTTAACAATTCTTAGGCTACTGATGTCGCTATTTCATTGGACATAAGAATCATGTGACTGCAATTCATGGTTCTGTGGACGGGAATGGCGGATGATTCGATACACAAATCTGGTGCAGTTGGAATGGCAGACATTCACTGATGGAAATATGGTCCTTGAAAAAATATAACTCTTATTATGTTTAATACTGACCGTTCCGTTTGTCTACCATGGTCTTAATCAACTCGATGTTATGATAAGATGATAATAAACAATAAGGTTTATACAAAAAACTTATCTAGCCTAATACTTAAAGTAATGGATAAATCACGAAATGGCGTTGAATAATACAGAGAACAATATACAACGTTGAATAGTGTAATAGAATTTAAATGTATTTTGGCATGAAGGTAGCTCAAGCCAATGTTCTCTGAGGTGTGACAAAACAAACACAATGAAGGCATATCACTTTCGACAGGGCTTGCTAACTCCTCCATGACACCTGACCCCACCTCTTGATTTCAAGAGGTCCGTGTTTGTAAATTTTTTACCAGAAATGTACCTATATCCTGGGCACCCAGATGATTTATTCTTTGGTATCTGAGATTTTTATATGTAGCAATATGGACAGTGACAATAGTATATTTATTACTCAGAATAAGTTTAAAGATGTCTCAACTGCACCAGATATATATACTTTTGACTGACATAAAAATATGCCTAATTTCAGCTTGAAATTTTTTTAATTCAGTGATACATCTGATGATGAATATATATATATATATATATATATATATATATATATATATATATATATATATATATATATATATATATATATATATATATATATATATATATATATATATATATATATATATATATATATATATATATATATCTTGTTAGTAATATATTACAGAAAAAATAATTAATTTGTTCGAAGGTTAAAATGATTTTGTTTTCTTATTTTTGTTCAGATGACAGCTAATTAGTGGGATAAGTAAACCTATTCATCTATTCAACGGCTAGCTGTTGAATAGTTGAATAGGGCTAAACTCTGTTTAACAGTAACCTGTAGATACCTGTAGAATAGTAAAAAAAAATAATAAACCACCAAAAGCACAGAGGATGGTGTCATCAATTTTTTAAATATAGGATTGAAACTTTTTAAAAATCTTAACATATTTCTTTCTTTTAACCACACTTTATTGTATACTACATTTTAAAACTTGTTAGAAATTTTCCTTTCAATGTTCAAAAAGAGATGCTATTTAGCTTTCTATGATTTCAAGTATACCTAATTTTTCCTCAGTATAATATTCCTTTTCTTCGACATCTCTTGCACCTATATCACTATCATTCAATCAAAAGAGTTCTGTAAAATTCGTCTGCACATTCTTAACGAGTATGTACTTTAATTGTAACTGTATACCTTTGATAAACTAGTACAAATAAGTCATGGATGATATTTAACATGAACAAGTAGATTGAATTTCCAATTGACATATTTATACATATTATTTTGAGGGACATGCATTATTAATGTATATTTTCGTGACTCTTTTAAACAAATAATTTGCGGTTTAACAGGACACTCTTCATTAATGAGTATTTTACAGTCCCCTTGGATATTGGTCGTAAACGAGTATTTAACTGTACTCCAGACATCTCTCCTAAACAAGAAACTCAAAGTCTCTTTGGGCATTTTTTCTACACAAGAACATTGTGTATTATCCTGACCATCCTTTATATGGATTATAATGTGTAACATAGTGTAATGTTATTGATTAATCGATATTCTAGTTAAAACGCACAGAAAACAGGTGGTTACATTAAATATTGATAGAATTCTAGTAATTCTACTCTTCCATACGATTTATTGTGTTTGTCATTCCATAACACAGTAATGTTTCACATAAACGAATCATAACGGTATATTTCAACTTACGTCATCTTCACGTGATATATGTGACATTCTATGACATGCCAATAGTCACTGGTGTGTCTGCGGGATAATCATGCGCGCGCGTGTGTGTGTGTGCATGCGTGCGTGTGTGTGCGTGCATACGTGTGTGTGCGTGCATGCGTGTGTATGCGTGCATGCGTGTGTGTATGCGTGCATGCGTGTGTGTGTGTGTGTGTGTGTGTGTGTGTGTGTGTGTGTGTGTGTGTGTGTGTGTGTGTGTGTGTGTGTGTGCCCATGCAATATCATTTAATTCCTAATAAACGCGCGTTCCGAGAAGAGCGACATATGTTATTCTGGTTAATTCAATCCATTCATAGATTTTATTCGAGGTTTTAAAAAATTGAAGATAGACACATGTGAACAAATATATATCGAAGTACATCTAACAAAACCGGGTGTTCCTCCCTGTTGATATTAAGTTTCTGTGATTCAAATTGAACCAATAAGAAGCGAAATTTGAAACAATCTTATATGAAAGTAAGTATGGTGCTTGAACTCGTGTAGTCTAATCCGTATCATGCCTGTAAAAGAAATAGTATAGGCGTTGTAGACATGTTAGGAATAGGATCATACTTTTGATCATTTTGAAGACGATCATTATAATCATTTCTATTGCTTGTAGACGGACTACATAATGATGATCAAGATTTTCAATTTTATTGAATATGATGAAATTTACTAAAATAATTTGATGGTGAGATTCATGCTCTTCACTGTTGAACATAGATGATGATGATGATGATGATGCTGATGATAATGCTGCTGCTGCTGCTGCTGATGCTGCTGCTGCTGCTGCTGCTGATGATGATGATGAAGATGATGATGATGATGAAGATGATGGTGATGATGATGATGATGATACAAATCATGATTTTAACTTAAGACCATAAAATCCTAATCACGATTATTACTATTGATGAAAAAATGATTTGGTGATAATAATGATGATTATAACTATTGACCATAGAATGCTTTAATCATACAAATCATGATTTTGACTTCAGACCATACAATGATTTGATGATACTAATCACGGTTATTTCTATTGACCGGAGAATGATTTAATCATACAAATACTACTTCGATACACTGTAGTGTGAGAGGTATGACATTTTTGGATTTATGGTTTTTTTTATTGTTTGTGTACATCCCATCAAGAAATTATCACTTATGTGGAGATGTAACCAGCTTTATGTGAAATTCCTCAAATTTTCTCCTGTGCTACGGACTAATACTAATGTAGTGATGGCTCTTTTACATGTCGAGCCGGCCTGACTCAGTCGGTAGCGCGCTCGACTCTTGATCGTGAGGTCGTGAGTTCATGTCCATCCGGCGGCAGGTTGGTTTCCTGTCTTTCGGATGAGAAAGTAAAAACCAAGGTCCCGTGTCACAGTAGGTGTCGGCACGTTAAAGAACCCTCACTGATCAATGGCCATAAGTGCCGAGCATAGGCCAAAATCTGAAGCCCTTCACCAGCATATGGTGACATCTCCATATGAGTGAATTATTCTTGAGTGGATTGTTAAAAAACAATAAACAAATATTTTACATGTCCCGCGTGATATGAAAACTCGGTTCTAAGTCTAACCCATGCCATTTACTTCATATTCCAAGCGTTTTGGTGAACAATCACAATTATTTTTAAAGTATTTACAATGACCCAGTACCAGTAATCGAACCCGGTATTGTACGCTTGCGAGTAGTCCGATATATCACTTGACTACTGTAAGGGGTCACATCTTTTGAAAATGGCATATAAGATCAAATGTCTTTACAAAGAAGACCCATATTCTTTACAAGCATCAAATGGACTTAAAAATAGAATTGTATAAACATGCCTGCGCTGTACATTATTTTATGTACAATATACTATTATGTTTTGAGAGCAGTCTTGTGGCCACATGCATCAAACTACGTAATAAAGTATGGTCATAAACATCCACACAAGTTTTTCTTGCCGTGTACCGTAAGTAATGCTGAAAGCAAACCTTATGTCTACTCATTAGCAACAAACATTGTATGTGGAGTATTATCGATTATTATCCATGTGTACAATTTAAAATATACAAAGTACAAAATGCCCAAATCATTTTTTTATAAACATAATGTATTTCATGAAAGGAAATGTTCTGATGTTAAATGTATCAAACGTTTGAAGCATCTGTAAAATAATTTTCACTTTTTTCCCATGTTCATCATTTGACTTTTTGAGAATATATACATTAGCGGGAAATTAATCTAAAATCTTTCGGTCAGAAGTAAAGTATAAACTTGGAACCTCTATTGTGATTGTTAACGATATACAAGTATTTCCATTACTAGTATCTACTTATCAGAAACACGGTATAGTGTTAAAATATTGTTTGTGATAGGTCAAAATCTAGACCTATCTCTACTGGTCAGAAATACTGCCTGTATCTAAAACATCGATTGTGATATGTAACAACTTATTACAATTCTGGTGAGAAATAATGTCTCCACTCAAAACAACGAATGTGATCGGTCAACTATTACCGATCGGGAAAGTATTCTATAGTTAAAACATGGCTTGAGATTGGTCAAGATTTATCGCAACTGCTACCTATTAGAAATGTATTCTATAGTTAAGATTTCTCTTCTTATTAATCAAGATTTATCTCAACTACTACAGATCAGAAATGTTTTTAATAGACTGATTGGTCAAAATTTATTACAATGCTACCAATCAGAAATATGTGCTATAGTTAAAACATCCCTCGTGATTGGTAAAACTTTATCTCAACTATACCAATCAGAAATATATTATATTGTTAAGACATCGCTTGTATTTGGTAAAAATCGATCAATCTCATCTACTGCCGTTCAGATATTAGTTCAAGATTTCTATCAGTCTGGAATCAAAATTGGCTAAAGCAAATATCAAAATTATGTAATCATGTTATTTATCAATTGGTACAATATTTACATTATTCCCAGATCGATACCATTTCATTACTAACTAACTGTCTCCATGCATCGATGTCATCTAACTATTGACCTACTATCTCCACAAATCGATGTCATTTCTCCACAAATCGATTGCTCTACTCTCTCCACAAAACGACTCTACAGATCGATGTCATTTCAATTACTGTTTCATCCCACGGACTGTTGGCATATCTTCTATAGATTTATTATATCCACAGAATGATGTAATTTCAATAATTGACTTACTCTCTCCAAAGATCGATATCTTTCAATGATTGACTTACTATATTTACGGATCGTGTTATTTCAATTATCAACTCAGTATCTCCCCAAACAGGTGCCATTTCAATTATTGAATCACTGTCTCCACAAATCGTTACCATTTCAATTATCGACTCAGTATCTCCAAAGTTCGATGTCATATCAATAATCGAATCATTATCTCTACAGATCGATGCCATTTTAGTTATTGACCAAGTATCTCAGAAAAATATATGCCATTTCGACATTACATTACTTAATGGAGTAATATCGAATGCAACATTATTCCAATTATAAAGTCTTTTCATTTTTGACAATTGGAATAAAACCATTTTAATATTTTGTTTTAAGATTATAATTTCTGTCTCTCTTTATTTTTTTTCTATATTGTTGACATTATGTTTAGGCCCTTTTAGTGAAAACTGTCATTCCCAAACCCCTTTCGTTTTACTTTCCTAAAGCAATATTCATTTTTACCATAACGCTGCTTACACGTGCTCGGTGAGGTATTCATATAAAGATGAAAATATACCATAAGGTGTTTCATATGGCTCTGTACAAACACGAATAATATCATGCTATCAAAAACATCTTTATTTTGATAAAATTGATAAAGCAGCGACTATGGAGTATATCTAGAATTGAAAAGTCAAGTCTACTCTATCATATTATGTAAGAAAATATTGCAAACACATTCCAGACCTTATATGACTTATTGGATGTATATTTCTTTGGTTGCAGGCACTTTATTCTTGAAATCATATTACCACATGGCCTATAGTAGCACCCAGTGATGTATAACGGTGATGTAATTCTAGTACTAATCAATACAAATCGATAGCCATCGAGGAAAGGAATCTTGTTCTATCAAATTTTATCTATCCAGAAAATGTAGATTAAGACCTCGGGGAGTTCGTTTTACTTCGCTTGTCCTTTAGGATTCATTTGTACAGCAATATAACAGAGAAGTTTGAATAATTTTCTATTGCTTCGAAGAGATTCTACAAAATCATGAAATACGTAAATGAACATGTCAAATGTAGTTCCAGTTATTGAAATATATCAAATATATACTGAATTGACATCACATTGATGATTATACAGACAAAAATCATACAACTGGTGTTATGTAGACAAGATAGTCCCATATTTCCCTTTATTCGGGATCATTCCTGAATAAGTACTCGTGAACGTTTAGAAGGGATATAATTACGATGTTCCTAGTGATGTGTTTTTTCTTATACCGTTGCTAATGTATACAACATGCATGGCAGTATCTCGGTTAACATTACATAGACACAGTTCAGCGCTGTTGTTATCATATTTTCATAACTGTACAACCACAATGTCATTCACAGAATGACTGTGCTATATGGTCAAGAAAAAAATGTATTTTGAGAACGAAAAATGGAACCGGGATTATAGTGCTAAAACAGAAAATATTTTGGTAAATCGAAATATGCTAACCATAATTACCGTTGATATAAATGACATCTTAAAATTTTGAAAATTTTTGACGTAATTGCAAATTATTCTCAAATACTGTCCTACAAATTATTTTGTGGTGTTCACAATTAGAATGAAGTATTACATTTAGAAATGTAAATTTAGTCTTTAACTTATTTTTGTTCACCTGCCGGGAAAGAACGTTTACTGTGGTTGGGCTGCATTTAAATAAGTAGAATTGATATATCTGCCGATCACAATAGGGTATCTGATACAGAAGAAGTTGGTGATGAATTTGCATCATATATTAGTCTGCGAAAATGTTTTCTACTAATTTGATAGCGGGATATTCATTTAAGAATGTTAGGATATCAAAGTTTAATGCGCGGTGCTGTCAAATTTATGAGAAAATTAAGACTTTCCACCGTTCTCTCCTATTGCCCCGCCACAATATAACTGAAATATTGTTGAAAGTGGCGTAAACAATAACTAGCTGACTAACTTCTCCAACTGCTGCAAGATTTTATATTTATTGTTTAAAAAAATATGTGACAATAAATCATTTATCCAAATGATGAACAAAATTAATGTTTAAAACAGTCGTATATCCCGATTTTTAAGAGATTAGAAAATATGTGCAAATTCTAATGTAGTATAAAACTGAATGGATTAAATTAGAAATGCAACTGTATAATAGTCATATCCATGATTCAAACACTTCTTTAGAAAATTTAAAATATGATTGTCTTCTTTCTTTGAACAAGTTAAAGTATTATATATATATATATATATATATATATATATATATATATATATATATATATATATATATATATATATATATATATAAGAACAAAATTCAACTCTAGATTAAGTCGTGTTTAAAATTCCAAGAGTAGCATTTAACGGAGTGTGTTTAACTGGTAAATTAAGTATCACGTGAACTAATTTGATAACCTCGCCTCTGCAATAGTAACAGCAAATTGAAACAGAAACCAAACAAGCATAATATGTTGGAAATGTAATTATGATATTTTTTCCAGTACAAGAACAGATCGGTGTCAAGGGTTTCCATGTATTTACTGCATTATATCCATTTTGCTTCGTGGTCCTACGTCAATGGAATATAACATTTCCCTTAAGAAGAGAATCATGAAGATTTTACCATGCATTTGAGTGTTTATATATATATATATATATATATATATATATATATATATATATATATATATATATATATATATATATATATATATATATATATATAGTGATACTTGTATATAAAGACCCTATAACGGACCCTTCGGATGAGACAGTAAACACCGAGGTCCCGTGTCACAGTAGGTGTCGCCACGTTAAAGAATCTGCTCAATTGCCGTAAGCCCTTTATCGGCATTTGGTGACGTCTCCATATGAATGGAATGTTCTTCAGTGGGGCGTTAAAAGACAATACAACAACAGCCCTATTACAGACACAACAAAACCAGTCTTTGTTGGGAAGTGGTCTTTATATACAGGTGTATTTGTATATACATGGAACAGCAGAAAAATTCTTTATGACCAGGTGGTCTGTATACACGGGTGGTCGCTAAAGCAGGTTTTACTCTCTCTCTCTTTCCCTCTCTCTCTCTCTGTCTCTTTCTCTCTCTCTCTCTCTCAATATATATATATATATATATATATATATATATATATATATATATGTGTGTGTGTGTGTGTGTGTGTGTGTGTGTATGTGTGTGTGTTTATCTGTATATTTCGGCGTATGTGCGTATGCATGATTGTGTATTTGTGTTTATATCTGTATGCACGTGCGTGTGTGTACATTTGGCCGAGATATTACATATTATCAATATTCTATACAATAAGCTAACGAGGTTGCTATCGTAATAAAAATCTATGAAAGAGACGACTTTAGCGGGTTTTCCAATATTAGATAATTTGATACTCACCTCTTAATGGGAAATATATTTAATTTGCTTTTTCTTATACTTTTCATAGAAAACGAGACGCACACTGAATGAATTGGAGGTCAAATAAATTCAAATTCTGATTTTGTGAGATGAATATGGTTTTGTCAGTTTTCGTGTTATATAATACTGTTTCATTGCATTTGTCTTCCAAGATTTCTTCTGACAATACTTGAGCTTATGCAATTCGCGAGTTAATCATACAAGGCATATACTATGGATGTGGAACAAAATCAATAATTGTATGAACCAATACCAATGTAAAACATCCGCATTAGCTACAAGAATAAAGGTCTTTTTAATGGTGTTATGGATTGGAAATACATTTACAGATACAACAACAAACTGTCATATATACACAAAACTCAAATTTGAACTGCTGTGTTATTTCATAATGCAGTTGAGTTCCTTTCGTTTCATTAGACATTCTTTAGTTGCATACGATTTATAAGCTAGCCGCGTTGATTATCAGTACCAGTAATCGCTTTTCTGTGTACCCTGTTTCACCTCGCTAGCTTCCTTCATTACTTCAATTTATAAAGCTGCAAAATTCAATATTTAATTTACATTCCTTACTTACTAATTGATGCTTGGTTACTATGGTGCTAAAATATCAATAAATCTAGAGCTGCCGAGAAAAAAATATATACCACCTTCGACTTAAAAATGCGGTAAATAATTCAATCAACACTCGCAGCCATTACTCCATTACATATTCAAATACATATGGATTATTTCAGCAAATTCTCTTTAAGAGTGTCATAAATTAAAAATTCAAATACCTAATGCAGCAACGCCTGTTTTGGTCTCACTTTTCTGAGACATTCACAATAAAATACTCAGATAAACAACAAGGCGAAATAGTGTCACAAGATATCAATAAAACTGTGTCTGTCAAGCAGGACTCACTCGGCTGTATCAGCGGAACAATTCCCTCGACACATCATCATCGAACAGAAGTCAGAGGGATGCACTCAATTAATATGATATTCTTTGTCATGTTCACACGGAATCTTCAACTCTGGACCGAATAGTAGAGTGACTATACAGTTCTGGAATCATATCCGCAGGGAACACAACCAAAACAGCAGCGAGGCACGTGACAGAAATTAGTTTCTGCATATCAAATAAAAGAGAATGTAGTTCTTCTTTGCCAAATATGAATAATACTTTTTGGCGTAACAATATGGCGATGTTTACCGGTGTCACGATACACAGTTGTGTGCATGCATTTCTGGAACATGAATGGAACCAAAATGCGTATCCATCAAAGGGAAAGTAGACGATGGAGAATATGTTTATATATTAAGTTTTACATGAACAAATTCGAGTAACGGTGAGAGTGGTTATAAATGACAGCTTGGATATGCAGAATGAGAGGAAAAATTCGCACTTTTTTGATGACATAGGTGCAACACCTATACGGAGAAATGGACGACGATTATCAGGGGATGACGAAAGAATTTTGTTAAATGTTGGAGGTGTCCGACACGAAACGCACGTGGCGACTTTGCGAACTATCACAAATACCCGGCTAGCAAGACTTGCCGAGAGACATGTTCTGTCAGAAAATAAAAAAGACGAATATTTCTTCGACAGACATCCAGCTGTTTTCAATTCTGTGATAGATTTCTACAGAACGGGTGAGTAATCTTGATATGATTTCTTTACTTGCTTATCGATCGCTTAAGTGAAAATATTTTTGTCTCTAACACCACATGGCTCTTTGTCTTTGTCTTTTAGATTGATTAAGTTCAATGTCAGAAGTGGTAATCGCTTTCATTTTTATTGTCATCTTTATTATTATTATTATTATTATTATTATTATTATTATTATTATTATTATTATTTTTATTTTTATTATTATTATTATTATTATTATTATTATTATTATTTATATATTATTATTATTATTTTTATAATTATTATTATTTTTATAATTATTATTATTTATATATTATTATTATTATTATTATTATTATTTATATATTATTATTATTATTATTATTATTATTATTATTATTATTATTATTATCAATATTATTTGTATATTATTATTATTATTATTATTATTATTATTATTATTATTATTATTATTATTATTATTATTATTATTATTTCTATTAAGGTTGTTATTATCATCATCAGTATTGATATTATTATTATTTCTATTAAGGTTGTTATTATCATCATCAGTATTGATATTATTGTGATATTATCTTTGACTACAGTTTTTCTTTCTCTACATTGCTTAACAACATGTTGATCCTCTAGCAATGTGTATTAGAATATCAATAATACTAATGGAAGAAATCATTTGCCGTTCACTTCTTTCATATGAATATCATTGCAATATTTTATCCGTATGGAATTTTTTTATTTATCCTAAAGTGAAAAATCTATTATCTTTTGTGTCATTCGAAGAACAATCTACACTTGTCAATGTTAGATCTACATGTAAATGTGTACATGGCTACATATTTTTAACGAAAGCATACCATTTGTGTCATCAAATTTCCTAATATTTCTTGATTTTTTTTTTTTTTGGGGGGGGGGTTGTATTGTCTGGATAAGGTTGATATATTCACATTTAATTAATTTTTTATACAATATTTGATAATCTAAAATCGTTTAAATCAGACCACCTAAAATGCATTATTCTTTTTACTGATAACAGAGGTTCATTGTAATCTTTCTTGATGTGTCAATAGGTTCTCCATTGTAATAATGAATATAACATTATGATACATACAACGGACCTGTTGTTGACATTTTCTATAATATGTTTCTGACAGTTCATTATACTGTAGAAATTGATTTGAATATTAATAATTTTGTGATTATATAGATAATATAAGACATAAATGTTGTATAGTCAAGTTTTTCTTTTATAAATGAACGCTTGAATAGCGAGTACTGTTGTCAGTTCCATTTCGATTAGAATAGTAAAATGAAATAAGCAACAAAAAGTATTTGTCATTAATCAAATATACATTTATACCTAAAACAAAAAATGAGGAACAACCCTTGGACATACGAAACTCCCAGTCCACTAGAATATGATAGATTTGACATAATAACGGTCAGAACATGAAGAACAATTGTGAATCTGAACCGGTGTGGGACCAGGTGTCCGGATGGAGTCAGCATGCCCTGTCAGCATGCCACACCCATCGCAAATGTTCATTGGAACCTTCCGAAATCGATGAAAAGAATGGTTAAAAGCAGAAAGAATTTGAAGAGCTCAGAAAACAAAAATTCTAAATAACTATCTTATTATATCTAAGGATATAATTTAAAAACGATTGATGAAAATAGAAAAGGGAAAAACATTAACAAAAAGAAAATTTATTGTATATATCATACAAATGTATATACATTGTGATAATTTTCGCCCTGTGACTAATTGAAGGAGCAAACATTCATTTAGTATAACTGTACACTTAAACTCAATTATGCACCTGGCGTTGATCACAAATTGTTTGATCATATATGATGATCTGTGTGACATATTGTCGGTTGGATAGATCTATTGTATGTATCAATATGTATCAGACGTAGAGTGGAATTTTTTATGAAATATGATCGTGTCAATTGCAATGCTTATTTATGAAACACGAGTATGTTACTCACTGACAAAAAAGAATATCGATCAAATTGATTTAAACACTTTTAAATATTGGTGACTTCGGGATCAATTATGTTAAACTCCAGGATCTGTGGCCTTAAAACGTTAAAATTAACAACACACACACACACACACACACACACACACACACACACACACACAGAGAGAGAGAGAGAGTTAATATATATATATATATATCTCATTTGAATATTGGTTTTATGAATAGAGGAAACTGAACATTAAACCCACGAACAACACCCAAATTGTTTAATGAAATTTTCATGCTATATGGGTGTTGTCTTTTATTCGCATTTCTTCTTTTTTAACAGCCATCACCATGAATAATTCACATACCGCCATAGAAAGGTTGTTAATTAGAATTGGGGTTAATTTTCAACAGACAATATCCCTTGGGAACATGATTGTATAATGATCCTTGATTGCTTTAATCAAATATTTATTTTAGACATTGTTTTATGTTCGTACAAGTGGTTCACACATACAGAAAATTTGCTCAGAAATAAAATAAGTGGCTAGTATTTCCCAATGTTGTCATATCGCCCATTTTTTGTTTCATATAGTTGTCATATAACCCACTTCATTTGATACATAAGAGATATAACACAACAAAAATGATTACTTACCACTGGGACTTCTGGAAAAAAATCATATACTCGTCTGATAATACAAGTGATCTAGTTATAACATATTGGACTCTCCAACGGGAGGTCATGGGTTCGATTCCTACTACTGAATCATACCTAACACTTAAAAAGAGGTCCAACAGGGTTTTACTGGTCACCTGAGCAAAATGTTATTACAATAAAACTATTCTGATCATTAGTTCATCAGAAGAGTTTTAAAGATGCAGTAAGTTTTTGTCCTTTTTGGTGCCTCTATTGGTTTTAGCCACTATTCATTCACAAATATTAGGCAGCTTCCCATAGGGATAGTTCTAGCTATATTCGGTTAAAATATTAATATTGGTCATTTGAGATGTGCTAAGTTTGATGACAACTGATGTTTTCTGTGAAGTAAATAGGTGCAAGTGACCTTGGCATTTGATTTCATTTCGAAAACTTAAAGGGACTATGAAAACACGTTATCCTTTTGTATTAAGTGATCCAGAAGTAATAACTGAACTGGATAGATTACATGACCAATATGTACTGGTACCAACAGACAAAGCCTCAAGTAATATAGTTTTTATTTGTAAGGCACATTACTATAATTGTTTATTAGAAGAACTTGGGTTTAATACGAATTCTGGAAATCCTACATACACGCGTAGCTCACTTTCAAAGGACGAGATCCTTCAAAATCACGTGTCCGTATTACGCTCATTTGCTATACCTACAACGGATACCGATATCGAGCTACCACATTTATACTGGATACCTAAACTTCATAAAACCCCATATAAGCAAAGATACATAGCAGGATCCAGCAAATGTTCTACCAAAGCTTTATCTTTACACCTTGCCAAGATATTGACATCTGTTTAGGAGAAACTTCGACAATACTGTACAGTTGCTTATTTCAGAACAGGCGTAAATCAGATGTGGATACTTAAAAATTCTAAACAGCTTTTAGAAAATTTAAAAGCACACACATTTTCTCGAATTCACGGTATCAAAACTTATGACTTCTGTACTCTTTACACAACTATTCCACACAGAAAATTAAAAGAAAGACTTTTCAGCATCATAGACAACTGTTTTTTCACTAAAGGTGGTACCCAAAAATTTAAATATCTAGTGATTGGCTATCAGGATACTTATTTCGTCAAACACCACTCTGATTCTACAAATAAATACACTGAAGTTGATATAAAAAACATGCTGGAATTTCTAATAGACAATATATTTGTAATGTTCGGAGACGTGGTCTTTCGATAAACTGTCGGCATTCCTATGGGAACCAATTGTGCCCCTTTATTGGCCGACCTGTTCCTTTATTCATACGAAGCAGACTTCATTCAGACACTGCTGAATCAAAAGAAGAAAAAGTAAGCGGTGTCCTTTAATTTAACATTTAGATATATCGACAACGTTTTGTCAATTAATAATGACAATTTTCATACATATGTCAATGCGATATATCCCAGCGAACTAGACATTAAATATACAACAGAATCAAGCACACACGCTTCATACTTAGACATTTTACTTAATATAAACACAGACGGGAAATTAGCAACTAAGCTATACGACAAACGAGACGATTTCGGCTTTCCCATCGTAAATTTTCCACATTTAAGTAGTAATATCTCTCAGTCACCCGTATATGGAGTTTATATTTCACAAATGACCCGCTATGCCAGGGCGTGTACAACATATGAAGATTTCATATACAGAGGTAAACTACTTACTAACAAATTATTGACACATGGATATCGAAAACCGCGTTTAATGTCAACGTTCCGCAAATTTTACGGTTGGTATAATAGGCTTGTTTGCGATTACTCTGTTTTACTAAGTGAAATGTTGAGTTGCCTTTTCGTTGGCGGTTGTTGAGACGTCTGTACCAATTGTGACGAGGATACACTCCTCACGTATTTCATTGGACTTGACTGTGGACTCAAGGCGGGTGTGACCGGTCGACAGGGGATGCTTACTCCTCCATGACACCTGATCCCACCTCTTGGTTTCCAGAGGTCAGTGTTTGTCCATTTTTACCGGATTTGTATCTATGTCCTGGACATTTTATTGATTTATACTTTGGTATCTGAGATTTTTTATATTCATGAGAAGATTTTTTAGAGTTTAGGTCCTTTCTGTCCCGTTTTGGAACCCCTTTGTTTAATAGACCTTTTCATTTACACTTTCTTGCGGTTACATCGATATTTGGTTTAAATTGACCCACTGGTTTTTGAGGAGTCAAAAATATGTAAAAGTTAACAAACAACTGACACACAATGACAGACAAAAGACAATAGAAATAGGTCACCCTGAGCTGAGGGGAAATAAATAGTAGTAACTGATGTTTCGTCATTCACTCGGCAAGACAACATAGGGGTCTTTTGGGTGAAAATTACAAGTGAGGTTCCGTGTTGCGGCAAGCGTGTCATGTAAAATAATGCCATGTCATGTAAATAATGGTAAATCAGGAAATATGTTCCTGAGAAGAAGAAGGAACCAAACATTACATATATATTTATATAAGTTATCCTTGAGTGTCCGTTTCTCTATCACCTATAATGATACTGGTAACCGTTTTAACATTTAAAAACAAATAGTGAACATGACAATAATTATATAATGGTCAGTGTTCAAATCTACCTCTGCTGTTATGTAGTGTCCAGTATTGACCGCACCGCCATCTAATATAATTAACAGTACCAAGGTTATATTTGAGACGGGAGTCCAAAATAAATGCCCGAGACAATAATTTCTGTTAATAAGACTTCCTCAGTTGAGTTCGTATTTGATATAGATATATTTCCTAAAAAAGAGGTATCATACAAATTATAAATCTTAATCTGTGCACAATCCATCAAATGGAACCCAATGTAAAATATACATATATGTTAAACTTGATAAAAACAAAAATATGTTTAACTCATTGGTGTGATTTTGGCTTAGCAATTTGCACTAACTGGAATACCTCAGTTGAACTCTCTTTTGTGATTTTCGCGCAATTAAACCGCGATTTTCTGTTATACTAGGTTTTCCCAAGAGAAAATAGGTTTGACTTTTTATCAAAACGCAAATTATGGAATCATTACCACTTCGTTAAATTTAAGTATAATGGAAGATGAGTTCGTTATAGCTGATCTATTCCTAGGTAATATAACAAAGTTAATTTTGAATTTCCTGACACCATTCATGTCCCGAGTTCTTGATTTACTTGTCTTCTTGACATTCTTTTATAAAATATATTATCTGTTTTATCTATATTTGTATTTGAATGTTACACACTAGTAATGTACATAAACTACACTCAATTTTTGTTTATTTGGCATTTAAATTCATTGTATTTAATCTAAAATATTGAAAATTTAACTGACTGTAAAATGTGCTAATGTCACTACATAAACAAAAATACATGAATCAAATCGTGTATACATCATAAATCAAACACGAAAAAAAAAACAAAGTTATAAGCCGATTTCCGATTCGAAATTTACCTTTTGTGGCAATAGCAGGGTTTTCATGGTCGAATGGTGAGAGCATTGCGTTTTGAACCACGAAGTCTCTTACTTCTGGTCAGCGCAGATTGGAACCCCGCTGGAGCCTAAATTGTTTTTCTGAGAAAGTTTGCCACTTGCGGAATGCCTGTGGTCTCTCCTTCACCATTAAAAACTGTCCGCCACCATGTATATGAAAATTCAAATCAATAAAAGGGGTTGTTGCACCATTTCATGATACAATTAAAAAATCAATTCTGCAAAGAGTTTCCAGTATTTAAAAAATATCTTTATTGTATATAGTTTTTGAAAAGACAAAAGTAGTTTGCTCCATTTTTTTTCAAACTTCAATACAAATTTTTGTATGATAAATGTTATTCAATTGATAATCTACAATGCTGGATGTATCTGACTTAATTGTATAGTACAGTTTGCTTTTATTTTTTTTAAACTTTTACCGTGTCTTCTTATTCTCTTCATAATTGATACACGGTGAAAATACACGCGCGCGCGCGCGTGTGTGGTATGGTTGTGTGTATGTGTGTGTGGTTGTGTGTGTATGTGTGTGTATGTTTGTGTGTCTGTCTGCCTGTGTGTGTATGTGTGTGTGGTTGTGTGTGTGTGGTTGTGTGTGTTTATGTATGTGTTTATGTATGTGTGTCTGTCTGTCTGCCTGAGTGTGTGTATGTGTGTGTGGTTGTGTGTGTGTGTGTGCGTGTGCGTGTGTGTGTGTGTGTGTGTGTGTGTGTGTGTGTGTGTGTGTGTTGATTTATGTCAAAGTCCAATTTACTAAACAATCATGTCTGGTATATTTTACTATAATTATTCATTCACATTACATTCATTCACTTTATGAACAAAATTGGGGGTGTAACGGACCAATTAATGAGGTTTATAATATGTGAAAAAGCCTGTACATATATATATATATATATATATATATATATATATATATATATATATATATATATATATATATATATATATATATATATATATATATATATATATATATATAATGCAAATAAATCAAATATCAACGACTTCAAGAGAATCATATACAAACGTGCTAAAAATTGAAAAATAAATACAAATAATAGTAATTGGCAAAAAGAAAAGTTATTTCGTTATTCCTTGTCAGTCATACTGGATAACCAGAAAAGTCAATATTTCTGTCTGTCTAATTCCGGAGGCGTGACAAATGCTGATGACTTCACCTAATTTTATTTACAGAACGCATGAGTATCATATCAATGGTATTCATTTATTTAAGTTCTTTTAAGTATCCATTTTAAATTTTCTTCCATTGCTTCAATGAAGTTTTACCTGACTATATATTAAAAGAGCAATAGTTGTGTTTACCAAAAACTTATTTCGATTTTTTCTACTTTTACTTGATGAATAATAACAAATAAGAACTATACACAGGCATAAAAATCTTATACGCCCATATATTTTGTGACAATAAGGTCAGGTTCATTATGGTATTCATATAAGAAGTATACAAGGAGTAAGTTTGAATCAATCATTTGCAAGTGCATAATTGCCAAACTGGCTTTCTCAAACAGCATTAACAAAACACATGTATTTAAAAATTGTTATGCTTATGTGTATCTCTTTATTGTAATTGTATATCTATCTAAGTAGTAAAAAGGAAAGAAGTTTTCCTCTTGAAAAAAAACTGATACCCTTTAAATAATAGTAATGCTGGTTTGTCATCCAAAACGTTCAATGCTCATCGGGATCCATAGTTGGACAATAACTGAAAACCGATAAATTGGCACCTGTATATAAATAAAGATTCTTTAAACATGCATGTGTGTAAGCAAGATTTTTCATATAAAAATTGAAAGATAATATTGCTTAAAAACATGCAAGTTTAACACTTAAATAATATCAATGCAATAAAACACGCTTGTATGTAATTTGCACCAGTTTGATATTCTTTTAAACATTACATATGCGTTTGCTGATTCTACAGTGACATGTATATACGAATGGACAAGATAACTGCAGCAAATGAACAACAATGGTGCTCAAAATAATAGCAGGGGAGCATGTTGCATAGCTTAGAGTTTGGGAGTCTAGGTAAGTGTTATTGGCACGCCGGTTGTCCTGATCTGGATATTATTACCCATCTCGGCTAAACTTTCGACATCAGATGCTAAAGTTCTTTATGGGATACTGATTATTGTCCTCTTATCTTGACATTTCGTATCCAAGACTGAGCGTTCGTTCGAACAGGGCTCTAATAAATTGATCTACTACATACGGGCCAAACATCCATAAAGAGGACTGATAAAGAACAATGTTCTTATTGAACTTGAACCTTTGTGGATGGATGAATGTTCAGTTAAATGGGAATTGGGAGGCTGGCTAGATTCTGACTTCTCTTGCACATCATGTTATTAATCTCGTAATCAAGAAATCCACCAAAGTAAATGACATTGTCTAGCGACTTGAATTCCATCAGTGTCTAGCTCACTTCCCCTGGTAGTGATGGACAAGACAGAGGTCTTTCTTTGCCGGACTTGACTGGAACAGTATCTTTGATGTCTCGAGACTAAAAAAATCAAACGGGAAATCTTGGGTCTTAGTACTGCGATTGTCTTGTTTATTATTGTTGTTATATTGGGGTTTTCTGTGTAAAACAATCAAACAGTAACTTGTTCTGAAAATGATGTGAATCTCAGTTTTAATTTTAAATTCTGTATTTGTCGCTAAAATGTTTTAACTAAATGTTTAAGTATTATCTAAGTTCCTCCCACTCTAAGCCCAATAAAAATCAGTTTGATCAGGGAGCAAATTTCTAAATCACTTTTTGTTGTAACCTGGACGTTAGAAGTAAATGCCGCTGCACATATGAGGAACCTGATAATGGGGTACCTCTTGCAACACACCTAAATTCTTTCTCTGAACTGGTTGGTTTTCAGAGTCTCCATATACAGGTTATACATTATTCGTAGAAACCATTGATTCAACAAAGGTGAAGTTAATAAGACATAGGATAAATCATGGGTCCGATTGTTGACACAAACTGTAAGTGCGAATAAAAATTATACAAACCTGCCATAGGCATTGAGAATTCAGTAACCAGTCTCAATAAAATACTTTAAACATGGGTCGAATGGTATGGTAAACAAGGCATTAATCCGCAGAAATTTTGAAAACAAATCGGAGAAAATTCAAACTTAGTAGAGTTTGACTCTGTTATGATTCTACGCTGGACAGACACTGTCATTTTGGATAATTTATATGATACATAGAAAACATATGCATGTTATAGAATTTTTTTCAACTATGGAAAGCCACAGTCATCACATTTGCTGCATTGTTTAGTATTCAAATATCATAGGTACCTGCATCAAAGAAAATATCCAAGTATAAAGAACATTTGTTTAATCCTTTTTTCGTCTATACTGAAGGTGAAAGAAACGCCGGGTAACATACTATGCGCCTGTTTATTTAACTGCGTTGTGGGAAATCATTGTCTGGATTAGGACGGGTATCTTGATCCCTGTGACTAAAATTTTCTGTACCTTAAAATTATCGGTGATATCATAAGGCCACATAGAGAAAGTGCTTATATTATAAAAACACGGGCAGAATAATCATGTCAAGATTGTCAACACATCATATGATACCACTTGAAACTCTTGAGGTATGCACATTATCATATCCATTTTTATTATTTATTATTATTATTAATTATAATAACTACTGTGTACTTATATTAGGGTCATTTCAGGTCGGATGACCCTATTGTTATTGCAATTATTTAATCCGACTTCATCGGATGGACCCTACTATTATTGAAATTATTATTTTATATTTTTATTTCTATTATTATTATTTATTATTTTTTTTTTTTCTAGTAGATTTGTTGTGTCTAGCACTAAAAAACGGCTTAGCCGATTTTTGCTCAAATTTTCAAGCGTTTGTGCACAGCAACAATTCTAGATAGGTTTTTGAAACTTTTTCCTCAAAATTTCCTTTCTCTTTTGAGTTATTCTCCTTTATCACTTTTTTCATGTTCCATTTTGTGGGTGATTTTTCTCCGCAAACTACTGAAGCTAAAGCAAATCTGGCTTTGGATTTTTGAAAGGCCAAAGGCTAAGTTGCTGCATGCACAAATTTGATCCAAGTGTCACCCTTTACGCTAGGGGTCTGAAAAAAAGGGCTCCTATTTTTTCAGCTAAAAATGAGAGAATAGTCAAAAATATCCTCGAAAAACTACACATCTTTTACTTAGATATATGAGAAAGTTGTTCAGTTTCATGAGCTTCAAATGCTCAAAAAGTTTCAAGGAGTTCACATGATTTAAGGTCAAGGTCACAGAGACCTTTTAATAATATTTAAAATCTCAATATTTAGAAACTATCAGATTTTAGTATAGACATATCATGAGTGAATTATTAGTAGGGCTTGATAAATATTCATACGATAATTTCATGGTCAATCAGATAAAAGGTCAAGGTCACAGGTGAGGTGTTGAAAATTTCTCTAAAAATTTCAATTGAAAATAGGCTCGAACAACTGAAACTTGTATATCTGTGACTGTACAAGATATGTAAAATAATTCGATGTAGAAATTTTGATGTTAAAGTTTCAATGGTGTTGCAATCAAAGGTCAAAGGTTTTCAAATTGAAAATTTAACTCAAAATAACTCTAGAACTTTTATATTACAGGGTATGTGTTGATGATTTGTAGAGGATTGAGCTGAAGAAAACATATGTGTGAAACTTTATCCGATGAAAGGTCAAGTTCACACCTAAAAATTGAAAATTTCAACTTCACAAATAGCTCAAAAACTACAGAAACCTTTTTTTATATGTTAGTGTTGAAGATTTGTAGAATAAGTGGAGAACATATCGTTCTGGAAATTTCAGGTCATCCGATGAAAGGTCAAAAGCTTCAAATTGAAAATTTTCCAACTCAAAATAAGTCAAAATACTATAGGAACTGTTTAATAGATGTTACTGTTGAAGTTTTGTCGTAAGAATTAGATGAATAAACATGTGTGTGATAATTAAGGTCCGATGAAAAGGGCAAGGGTCACACGCTCAAACTTGAAAATTTAACTCAAAATAGTCAAAAAACTATAAACTTTTAATATATATGTTTTTGTTGGAGATTTGTAAGGAAAGAGCTGAATAATCATGGGTGTAATTTTCAAATCGATGAAAAGGTAAGGTCACATCTCAAATTGAACGATATTTCAACTCAAAATGCTCAATAAACTATAGAAACTTTTAATATATATGTTACTGTAGCAGATTTGTAGGGAATGAGCTGAAGAACATTTAGGTTCATCCATGAAAGGTCAAAGGTCAATTCCAAAGTCAAAATAGCTCAAAAAAACTATAGAACCTTTTTTTTTATATGTTATAGTGTTGAGATTTTGATATAGGGACAAAATAAGCTGGTAGAACATACGTCTGAAATTTCAAATCCGATGATACGGTCAAGGGTTAAGCTCAAATTGAAATAATTTCAAACTCAAAATAGCTCAAAATAAACTATAGAACTGTTTATTATATATGTTACTGTTGGAGAATTGTAGGGAATTACGTTGAATAAATGTGTGAAATTTCTAGGTCTTCCAATGAAAGGTCAAGTTCTCACAGCTTCAAATTGAAAATTTCAAACTCAAATATCAAAAACTAATAGAACTTTTACTTATATATTGTTTAATGTTGCAGACATGAGCTCGGAGAACATATGTGTGTTTCATGGTCACTTCAAGGTCACAGTCTATTTGAAAATTTTCAACTTAAAAATATACTTGCGATGAAGAAACAAATGTGTGAAGTATTCAAGGTCATCCGTGAAAGGTCAAGGTCAACAGCTCCAATCTGAAAAATTTGTCAATCTCAAATTGCTCAAAAACTATAGAACTTTTTATATATTGTGTTAGTGTTGAAGATTTGTGGGGAATGCGCATGAAGAACAATGTGTGAATTCAAGGTCATCCCGATGATAGGTTCAAGGGTCACAGCTCAAATTGAAAAATTCAAACTCAAATAAAGCTCAAAAATATAGAACTTTTTTATATAGGTTATGTGTGATGATGTTCTAGGGAATGAGCATATGTGTGAAGTATCAAGATCATCTGATCATAAGTCAATGGTCATAAATCAATTTCAACATTTCAGCTCAAAAATATCAAAAAATTGTTTTGAGGATCGGATTGTGATCTCAGGCATAGTTGAGCTTTGCTCTGTTGCCTCTGCTGAAGCCTGTATCAAAGCTGTAGCCTCAGCTATAGATCGGACGACTTCAGCAAACAAGCTCAGGATGCGGGTCAGACTTCAGGTCACCCTAGGTATTGCAAATATTAATTAGGTGTCATCCGACTTTTAGTCGGAATGACCCTATTGTTATTGCAAATTATTATCATCCGTTCAGGTCGCGATGACCCTATATGCAAATATTATTATTAATTATTTTTTTTTTTTTTTCCTAGTAGATTTTGTGGTCATAGAGCAAAAAGCTTAAGCGATTTTGCTCAAATTTTCAGCGTTATGTGCACAGGAAATTCTCAGATAGGATTTTCTCAAATTTTTTCATTATCACCTCTTCCTTTCTCCCGATATCATTTATCACTTTTTTCATGTCCATTTTGTGGGTCATTTTTCATCCTCAAATATTGAAGCTAGAGCAAATCTGTTTGGATGTTAGAGCAAAAGGCGCTGTGAAATCAACATTTTCAAATTTTCATCTGAGTGTCCCCTGAAAAAAGCTCTATAGGGGACTGAAACAAAGGGAAGCTACTAAATGACTGAAAAGTGAAAGATGAGCATCACAAGCAACAAAAAGTCTGTCAATGTCACGCAAACTTAAGGTCAAGGTAACAGAAATCTTTGAATATTTAACAATCTTAATATCTCTTGAACTATCAGACTTTTAGTATAGACATAGACCATGAGTTAACTTTGTTAGGAAATTGGGTGATCAACATTTCATAACGAAAATTCATGGTCTTCAAATCAAAGGTCAAGGTTCACAGGGTGAGTTTGATAATTTCTCTAAAAATTTCATTAAATGCACTTGAAAAACGGTTTGGAAAATTTTATTATAACCTGTTACTGTACAAAATAATTAGATAATTTAGTAAGGAATTTTTTTGCTAAAGTTTCCAAGGTCGTCAAATGAAAGTCAAGGTCACAGATCAAATTGAAAATTTCAAACTCCAAATAAATCTCAAAACTATAGAAAACAATTTTTAATATATAAGTTAGTGTTGATGATTTGTAGGGAATGACCCGAGGAATATATGTGTGAAATTTCAAGGTCATCGATGAAAGGTCAAGGTCACTGCTTTTAATGAAAATTTTCACTCAAAAATGCTCAAACACCTCCATCAGTACTTTTATCTTTGTGGTATATTGTAGCAGATTTTGTAGGGAATGAGCTGCAGAATATATGTGTGAAGTTTCAAGGTCATCCGATGAAAAGGTCTAAGGTCAACAGCTCAATATTGAAAATTTCAACTTCAATAATAGCTCAAAAGAACTATTGTAATCTTTATATATATGTTATTGTTGAAGATTTATAAGGAATGAGCTTATGTGTAACGATGAAATGTCGTTGAATATATGTGCAAAGTTTCAAGGTCATCGGATTCAAAGGTCAAGGTCACATCGCACAATTGAAAATTTCAACTCATAAATAGCTCAATAAACTATAGAACTTTTATATATAGTTTAAGTGTTGATGATTGGTAGAGAATGTGAGGACAGATGTCGGTGTGTGAAATTTCTAAGGTCATCGGATCAATAGGTCAGGTCACATCTCAAATTGAAAATTTCAAACTCTCAAAAACTTTATAGAATTTTTATATTATAGGTTAGTTGTTGATGATTTGTAGGGAATGCGCTGAAAAACATACGTGGTTGAAAATTTCAAGGTCATTCCCCATGAAAGATCAAGGTCACATGCTCAAATGAAATTTCAACTCAAAATTAGCTCAAAAATTATATGATAAGAAACGCATACATGTGTGAAGTTTCAAGGTCATGCGATGTAAGGTCAAGGTCAAAGCTACAATTGAAAATTTCTCAACTAAAAATAGCTCAAAAACTATAGATAAATTTTCATATATGGGTTAGTGTTGAAGGATTTGTAGGCAATTTGCGAAGAAAATATGTGTGATATTTCAAGTCATCCTGGATGAAAGGGATCAAGGTCACAGCTCAAAATTGAAAAATTTCAACTCAAATCTCAAATAAATTCTTTTATATATATGTTAGTTGTTGAAGACTGTGGACAAAAATAGCTAAAAAAACTATAGAACTTTTAGTATATAGAGTTAGTGTTGATCATTTGTAGTGAATGAGGCTGATGAACATACGTGTGAAATTTCGAGGTTCATCGGATGAAAGTTCAAGGTCACATCTCAAATGAAAATTTCAACTCAAAATAGCTGAAAAAAAAACTATGACCTTTGTATATAAAGGCTTAGTGTTGTTGATTTGTTAGGGAATGATGCTGATGAACAAACGTGATGAAATTTTCCAAGGGTCAGCCGATGAAAGGTCAATGGGTGCTCCAATTGAAAATTTCAAACTCAAGAATAGCTCAAAAAACTATAGAACATTTAATATATAGGTTATTGTTGGATTATTTGTAGGGAATGAGCGCAAGGAACATAAAACTTTGGTCTTCTAGGGTCATAGCTTATGAGCTTTTCATGTTGCCTCAATGGAAGCTGTATCAAAGCTGTAGCCTCAGCTTACGGATGACCCCTTTTTGCTCAAGCAAAAAAAGCTCAGCTCTAGTTTTGTTTATTATTATTATTATTATTATTATTATTATTTTTTTTTCCTAGTGGCTTGTTGTGTCATCTTCTAGAGCCAAAAACGGCCTACAACAGCGCTTGTGCACAGCATAAATTCTACAGATTGGTTTTTTGAAATTTTTTCAAAATCTGACTTTCTTCTTGAAGTTACTCTCCCCTTTATCACTTTTTCCGATGTGTCAATTTTGGGGGTCCACGCGTTCTCTACAAACTACTGAAGCTAGAAGTAAATCTGTTTGAAATTTTCTATGGAAAGGGCAAAGGCTGAAGTTGTGCATAGATTATCAATTTCATCTGAGTGTCCCCTGAATATAAGCTGCGCTGAGGGGGCTGAAAAAATAGGCGTTCATATTTTGTCAGCTAAAAATGAGACAAAAAGTCAAAATATCTCAGAAACTAAGCTTTATATAGACAATATGCATGAGAATGTTGTTAAGTTTTATGAGCTGCACATGCTCAAAAGTTTCAAAGGTCACGGAATTTATTTAAGGGTCAATGGTCACAGATGACATAGAAATTATATAAATCTCATTATCTCTAGACAACTATCTGATTTTCAGAGAAATTTACATGATTGATTTGTAGAGAATAGACTGAGTATAATGTTTATAGTAATTTCATGGTAATCGGGATAAAGGTCAAGGTCACAGGTGAGTTTGAAATTTCACAAAAAATTTCAATTCAAAATAGCTCGGAAAACGGTTGAAACTTTTATATACATCTGTTACTTGTACAAGATATGTAGATATTTGAAGAGGAATTTTTATGTTAAAGTTTCAAGGTCGTTGAATCAAAGGTAGGTCACAGCTCAAATTGAATATTTCAACTCAATAATAACTCAAAAAGTATAGAAACTTTTACGCTATAGGTTAGTATAGACAGATTTGCTATGGGAATGACCAGAAGAATACATATGGTGTGAAAATTTCAAGGTCATCCGATTGATAAGGTACAAGGTCACAGCTCAAATTGAAAATTTCAAACTCAAAATAGCTCAAAAAACTGTAGAACTTTTGATATATATGTTACTGTTGCAGATTTGTAGAGAATGAGCTAAAGACATAATGAAATAATTCAAGGTCATCGTTCACAGCTAAAACGTGAACATTTCAACTCAAAATAGTCCTTCAAAAACTATCTTTTATATATATGTTTGTTTGAAGGTTTTGTAGGGGCAAAGTATGAAGAACATGTGTGAAGTTTTCACGGTCATTCGATGGAACGGTCTAAGGTCACAGCATCACTCAAAATAGCTAAAAAAACTATAGAAATTTGTATATATTGGTTAGTGTTGATGATTTGTAGGGAATTGAGCTGAAAAACATATGTGTTGAAATTTCAAGGTATCCGATGGAAAGGGTCATACAGCTCAAATTGAAAACTTTCAACTCAAAATAGCTAAAAAACTATAGAACTTTATATTATATGTTAGTGTTGGAGATAGGGAATCAGTTTGAAGAAACATACGTGTGAAATTTCAAGGTCTTCACGATGCAAAGGTCAAGGTCACTCATAACTTGAAAATTTCCAACTCAAAATAGGCTCAAAATAACTATAGTATCTTTTATAAGATGTTACTGTTTGGATATTTGTAGGGAATGAGCTGATAAGAACATACGTGTGTAACTTTCTAACTCACAGCTCAAATTGAAAATTTCAAATTCAAGATAGCAAAACCTATAGATACTTTTCAATATATATGGTAGTGTTGAAGGTTTGGTAGGGAATGCCGATGTAGTATACATGTGTGAAGTTGCCAAGGTAGACGATTGAAAGGTCAAGGTGCTCAAATTGAAAATTTCAACTCGAAATAGTCTAAAAAAACTATAGACAAACCTGTATATTATAGGTTATTGTTGAGGGGGGGGTTTTATTTGGTAGGGAATGAGCGCAAGAACATATTGTCTGAAGTTTTCAACATTCGATCAAAAAGTCTAGCGTAACAACTCAATTTCAACATGGATACTTCGGTCTCAGGGTACATAGCATCTGAGCTTTGCTCTGTGCTCAACTGAAGCTGTAATCAAGCTGATAGCTTCTGTTGAGCTTTGATCTGTTGCTCAGCTGAAGCTGTATCCAAAAGCTTTAGTCCTCAGCAACTGACCCCTTTTTGCTTTCAGCCAAAAAAGCTCAGCTCTATTTTGTGTCAGCTCTAGAGCTAAAAATGGCTCCTTAGCCGATTTTGCACTCAAATTTTCAGCGTTTTTCAACCAGATGTCCCGAGTTATCGCCCTTTTATCACTTTTTTTCATGTCCCATTTTGCTGGGTCAGTTTTCTCCTCAGCAATTGAAGCTAGAGCCAAATCTGTTTGGATTTTATTGGTAGAGCAAAGGCTAGAAGTTGTAATGAACATTATCAAATTTCATCTTGTCCCCAGAAAAAATGCTCGCTAGGGGCTGAAAAAAAAGGGCTCATATTTTATCAGCTTGAAAAGTCAAAATATATGGCATCTTTACTATAGACTTATGCATAATGTTGTTCATTTTCATGAGCACTCAACAAGCACAAAAAGTTTCAATGTCACGCCAACTTATGGTCAATGGTCACAGAAACTTTGAATATTTTAAAATCTTAATATCAAACGACATTAGTATAGACATATTACAATCATTTGTAGGAAATGGGCTGATCAACATTCATTACGAAAATTTCATGGTCTTCAAATAAAAGGTCCAGGTCAACAGGTGAGTTTGAAAGATTCTCTAAAAAATTTCCATTCAAATTAGCTTGAAAACGATTGTTCGGTCAAATAATTAGATAATTTAGTGTATTGTTTTGCAAAGTTTCAAGGCCCTTGTGTGTTATGAAAGGTCAAGGTCACAGATAAATGAAAAATTTCAACTCCATAAATAACTCTAAAACACTATAGAATTTTTATATTAAGCTTATGTGTTGAATGATTCGGTAGGGAATGACCCGTAGGAATATATGTGTGAAATTTCAAGGTATCCGAAAGGTCAAGGTCACAGCTTTAATTGAAATTTCCAACTCATTAAAGTTGAACTTTTGTTATATGTGTGTAGCAGATTTTTTTTAGGGGAATGAGGTGCAGAATATAGTGTGTGAATTGTTCAAGGTCACAGCTCAGAAAATTTCAACTCAAAATAGCTCCAAAAGCTATAGAACTTTCTGAATATATGTTGTGGGAAGTTACTTGGGGAAAATTCCCAATTTCACACCAGCGCTTAATTAAGATATATATGTCTAATGTTTCTAAGTGTCATCGGGATCAAAGGTCAAGGGGTCACATCTTTGAAAAATTTCAACTCAAAATAGCTTCAATAAACTATAGTTCCTTTTTTCTAATGGTTAGTGTTGTGATTGGTAGAGAATGAGGTGAGGAAATATGTGTTAAGTTTCAAGGGGTCATCGGATCAAAGGTCAGGTCACATATCAAATTGAAAATTTCAACTCCAAAATAGCTCAAAAACTATAGAACTTTTTATATATCAGGTTAAATTTAGTAGGGACATGAGCTGTAGAACATAGGAAGGGATGTGAAATCACTCAAGGTCCCAGCTCAAATTGAAATTTTTCAAAAAAGCTCAAAAAACTATAGAACTTTTTATATATGTGTTATTTGTAGCTGAGAGTGCGTGTGAAGTTTCAAGTAATCACGATGAAAGGTCACGGTCACAGCTCAAATTGAATATTTCAACTCTCAAAAGCACTTTTATTTATATGTTATTGTTGAAGATTTATAAGGAATGAGCTGAAGAATATAAAATTTATGTATGAACAAGAGGTCATCCGATAAACTTTCCTTGGGAAAAATTCAATTTCACACAGCCGCATTAATAGACAAAGATGCAAAGAACTATTACAGGTCATCGGAATCAAAGGTCAAACCCATTCAAAATTGAAAAATTCAACTCAAAAATAGCTCAAAAAAACTAATAGAACTTTTTATATATAGGTTAGTGTTGATGATTGGTAACAATGAGGTGAGGTGTGTGAAGTTTCAAGGTCATCGGATCAAACAAATTGAAAATTTCAACTCAAAATAGCTCTAAAAACTATAGAACAGAAGATTTGTAGGGAGATGAGCTAACAAGGAATACATGTGTGTGATTGTTTCAAGGGTCAATGCGATGTAAGGTAGTCAAAGCTCAAATTGATAGCTCAATCACTATAAACTTTTATATATAGGTTTAGTGTTGAAGATTTGATAGGTGATATGTTGTGAAAATTCAAGGGTCACAGCTCAAATGAAAAAACTCAAATGGCTCAAAAAAACTATAGAACTTTTATATATCATGTTAGTGTTGAAGATTTGTAGGGAATGAGCTAAAGATCGTAGTGGTGAAAATTTCACGGTCATCCCGATAACATGGATAAGGACACAAATGTGAAAAATTTCAACTCAAAATAGGCTAAAAAAATATGAACTTTTATATATAGGTTAGTGCGAATGGGGCTGAAGAACATAAAATTTCGATCATCGGATGAAAGGTCAAAAGGTCCTCAAAATGGAAAAAATTTCAACTCAAAATAGCTGAAAAATAACTATAGAAACTTTTATATAAAGGTTAGTGTTCAGGAGCTGAGAATTCGATGGAAAAAGGTCAAGGTCACAGCTCAAATTGAAAATGTTCATACTCAAAAATAGCCTAAAAAACTATAGAACTTTTATATATAGGTTTATTGTTGATTATTTGTAGGGAATGAGCGCAAGAACATATTGGTCTGAAGTTTGAAGGTCATCCGATCAAAAGTCAAGGGTCACAACTTCAAATTTTAACATTTCAACTCACAAAAATATCAAAAATGGATCGGACTTTGGTCTCAGGGTCATAGACTTCTGAGCTTTTGCTCTGTCTGCTCAACTGAAGCTTGTATCAAAGCTTTAGCCTCAGATATGGTCGGGTAATGACCCTATTTGCTGCAGCAAAAAAGGCTAGCTCATAGCTAGTAGATTTTGTGTCAGCTGTCTAGAGCCAAAACGGCTGCTCAGGCGATTTCTGCTCAAATTTTCAGCGTTTGTGCACAGGAACACTACAGATAGGTTTTTCACATTTTTTCAATATCACCTTTTCTTACCGAGTTTTATGCCTTTATACTTTTATGAAGCATCAAATTTTTTCAACAAACCTGAAGCTAGAGCAAAATCTGTTTGAATTTCTGGAAGAGCAAAGACGTGGTGCATCGCTCGGTATTTGATTTAAGTGTCCCCTGAAATAAAAAGGTCTAGGGGCTGAAAAAGGGCTCATATTTTTTCAGCTAAAAACTGAGAGAAAGTCAAAATATACTCAAGAAACCTACAACATCTTTACTATAGATTGCAGAAGCTTTAAAAAGTTTCAAGGTCACGTGATTTAAGGTCAAGGTCACAAAGACCTGTTAAAATTTTAAATCATTAAGATCTCTAGAAACTATCTGATTTTTGTATAAACATATACATGAGTGATTTGTAGAGAATATCAGTTTGAAATTTCTCAAAAAATTTAAATTGAAAAATATCGGAAACCGGTTTTGAAAACTTTTATATACCTGTTTCTGTTACAAGATATGTAGATAATTCAATGAGAATTTTTGATGTTAAAGTTTCAACGGTCGGTTGGATGGTCAATGTCACAGCTCAAATTGAAAATTTCAACTCAAAATAGCTCAAAAATCTAATAGAACATTTGAAATAACATATGTGTGAAATTTCATTATTATCAAAAAACTATAGAACTTTTATATATATGTTTACTGTTGATGATTTGTAAAGGAATGGAGCTAAAGAAAATATTTGTGAAAATTTCATTATACAGGCTCAAATTGCAAAATTTCTAACTCAAAATATCAAAAACTTGTAGAACTTTTATATATACGTTAGTGTTGTTGATTTGTAGGGAATTAACTGAAGAACATCTGTGAGAAGATTCAAGGTCATCCGATGAAAGGTCTAAGGTCACAGCTAAATTGAAAATTCAACTCAAAATAGCTCAAAACACTATAGGAACCTTTTATAATCAGGTTTAGTGTGTATTTGTAGGGAATGCGCTGAAAAGAACATATGTGTTAACTATTGAATTTTATCTATATTGTTAGATGTTGATGATTTGCTAGGGAATATGACGAAGAACTATGTGTGAAATTTCATGGTCATCCGGTTGAAAGGTCTTGGTTATTCAACTCAGAAATAGCTCCAAAAAACTATAGAAACTATTTATATATAGCGTTATTATCAGATTATTTGTAGAGAATGAGCTGAGGTACGTGTGAAATTTCAAGGTCATACGATTGAGAAGGTTTACAAAGATAGAACTTTTTATATAATATCTTACTGTTGCAGATTTGTAGAATGAGCTGAAGTATACGTGTGAAATTTCAAGGTCAGTTCCGCTGAAAGGTGGAGCTCAAATTGAAAAATTCAACTCAAAATAGCTACTATAGAACTTTTATATAACTAATTATTGAAGATTTTAGAGAATGAGCTGAGGAACAATACGTGTGAAAATTTCAAGGTCATCCGATGAAAAGGTCAATCACAGCTCAATTTGAAAAATTTCAACTCAAAAATAGCTCAAAAATAGAGACTTTTATAATTTATTACTGTTGCAGATTTGTAGGGTGAGCTGATAGAACATACGGTGTATTTTCATATTTTGTAATCGATGTAGAACATATGTGTGAAATTTTCAAGGTCAATTATGAGCTGATTAACAATATGAGTGATATGATACACAGCTCAAATTGAAAATTTCCAACTCAAAATCGCTTAAAAATATAGAACTTTTATATATCGGTTAGTGTTGATGATTTGTAAGGGAATGAGCTGAATAAACATATGAAAATTTTCAGGTTCTCGGGTGTAAGGTTATCAAATTGAAAAATTTCATTTCAAAACAACCATATAGGTTAGTGTTATTGATTTGTATGGAGAATGATCTGACGAAACAAATGTATGAGATGTCAAGGTCATCCGAGTAAAGGTCAAGGTTCATTTTAAAAAATTCAACTTAAATTAGTCTCATTAGCTATAGGTAATTTTGTATACATGTTGCTGAAGGATGATTTGTAGACAATGTGCTGAACGGACTATGTGGGAAAGTTTGATGGTTATCCGAATCAAAGGTTTCACAAGCTCACTTTCTACATTTCAACTCAAAGTAGTTCAATATTCAAGATTGTTTTTTGACGGATCGGACTTCGGTCTGAGGGTCATAGGTTCTGAGCTTTGCTTCTGTTGCTCATTGAAGCTGTATCAAAAGGCTGTAGCTTATGAGCCTTTGCTCTGTAGCTTCAAGCTGTATCAAATTTATCGGATACCCCTTTTATTAGGCTACTAGTTATTATTATTATTATTATTATTATTATTATTATTATTATTATATCAATTCTGTAGGAGCAAGACATGAATTTTTTTCTCATGTCAATTCCAATTTAGGTCTACGTACATTACCTGATAACTTTGTACCGATGGCATTCTAGAAGACTCTATCTAATCAATCTCGAAATGTCTAATACATGACTAGTTATTGAACTTAATATTCTTAAAGGCTCGTATCAAGGACTGAGAGCTGATTAGCTATTCTTTAAAGTTGCTTGGGGTCTGGTTGATTAGACTGTTATAAAACAAGATGAATGACATACAATATCATGTCTTGTAAACATAGTTTTTTTCTGTTCATGAAGTGCTATGCAAGTTTTCCAGCAGATCGGTATATACCAATACACTTCTTCAAGTTTAATACTCCAGAAGATTGTTACTGAATTACTTAGTGCATTTAAGTATCGTATTTTATCATCTTTCTCATAGTCAGCCATTGGAAATGGCGTCAATTATCTCAGATTATGGTTGAACATTGAGGAATTGTATCAAACAAACTGATGTGTTTGCAAGTATGGAATCGATCTACTGTAAGAGAAAACAATTTATCGATACTTTTAAACTATCTTGGATTGAATTTCTTCATTACAGTGATTTCAAACGCATTTAACTGTCTGTTGGTGAATTAATCCCCCTTTGGAGCCATCGAACTCTTCCTAGCAATGTTCTAACGTGAATGATTCCGTTATGTAGTTTATATAAATAAATATATCAAGAGCTTTATTGCGTATGAAATATACGCCATCATAAATACAAGAGAATATTACTTGATTTCAAGAAAATATTAGTATTTAAATATATTGTCAAATAGGTTTCAACCTCATTTGCGCAAAACAAAACCCAAAAGTAGGGAAATTGAATATACTCTCAAAAAATTAATTACTTATATTTCTAAAAGAATTTTCCTTTATGATTTATCTCAGTTCCCTTGATTATTCTAATAAATGATTAAGGTATACTGGGAATTACAAGAATGATATTATTTGTGGTTTATTGACTTGAAATCTAATATATTATTGATAATTTTTGGTCAACCATTGTTCTTAGCCCACATTTCTGACTTTAATATCATTGGCGTACAGCAGATAATATAAGACATGTTGTTATGTGATCTGCATTAAGCAGCAGAATAAATCATGTATACTGTGTAGGTGCTAATTATTACAGTCCTAATTTGGTGTAATTGGTAACAGAAACATAATAACATGATGAATTAGCACTTGGAAATCTGTAAAAGTAAAGGTACTAATTGTGACTATGCGTTATGGTCCTTTAATCTTGGGATAACACTATAAAACTTAATTACTTAAATATAAACTGTTTTAACCTAACACTTTAGAATTACATTAAAGTTTTAAAAGCTTTTAACAAATAACTTAATAATTACTTAATTACTTAACCCCCCCCCAAAAAAAATATTGAAATCTGATTGGCTATACATGTCAAGTTGAGAAAATTCTCAGACTTTGGTAAGTTCTTAAGTTATATGGTGCCTGACCCTGGAGGATTAACGACAGGGTAGAAAACTCATGGATATTCACAATCCTCCATTACACCAATCATTTCCAATATTTTTTATTTCACTTCGAAGCAAGTTTTATCACCGTTTCCAATATTAGTGTACTACAGGACGGGGTTTGCTTCTTTACTTGAATGGTATAATCTTTTTTCTTGATGTATGTGAAATATAACATCATTTACAGATATTATTATTATTATTATTATTATTATTATTATTATTATTATTATTATTATTAGGACTTTCCACTTTCCAGTGGAAAGACATCTTAGTTTTGTTCTATTTATTATTATTAATATTATTTCCAGGATTTTTGTACACAGATTCCTAAAAAAACAGTAAGACTTACAGACTTCAAACTTACACCGATGATAGACCACCAACTAAAGATGTGCAGGAAACTTAGTCAAGGTCATTGGATCAAAGGTCTAAGTCATAGAGACAAAAACATGAAATTTTATGTTCCGCGATAACTGGTGACAGACTTAGCACAGGAACATGAATCTTTTGTTAATATGTTTCCTATATTTTCTCTAGAATTGTGTACTTTTTCAAGGTCATTGGGTCAAGGTTACACAGGTCAAAACGTGAAATCTTTTGTAATGCGATAATTAGTGACAGACTCAACACAGGAACATGAAACTTATGTCAGATAGTCTCCATGACTTACCTTAGAACTGTATGCTTTTCCAAGGTCATTGGGTCAAAGTTCAAGGTCAGGCAGGTCAAATCTTATGTACTGCGATAAATGGTGACAGATTCAACACAGGAACATGAGAACTGTACACTTTTTCAAGTTCATTGGGTCTAAAGGTCAAGGTAACAGAAATCAAAACGCTTTCTCTAGAACTGTATACTTTTTCAACGTCATAGGGTCAAAAGTCAAGGTCACACAGACCAAAACGTGAAATTTTGTGTAATGCGATAACTGGTGACAGACTTAACACAGGAACATAAAACTTATGTCAGTTAGTTTCCCTGACTTGCGTGAAACGTAGATCAAGGACAAAAGACTAATCACGATTACTTATCTTCGATATCACTGTCTTTACATGGACACAGGAAAGCCCATGTCTTTGTCTTGACAAAGTCTAGTTATTATGATTATTATTATTATTTAAATACTTCTGTCACGTAGTTTTTCGTAGCACTATCACATACTATGGGTTTGATTACAGCAATTCGCATCAGTATGAAATCGATTTTATGTGTTTGCAACTGATCATTTATCATAATAATGGATTTGCCGTAATTATTATACATCCAGCTGATAGAGAACTTGGTAGAATAGTATAATTAAAGAATACTATTTTGTACGTCTTGATTCAAACATACTTTATTTCCATTTGTTCGAATCATCTTAAGTTATGGTATTGTGTCTGCTATAAAATTACATGTAATTTTGCTTATTCATCATTGTGTGATTTGCGAATGATCAAGAAAAGTTTTACCTTCGCAAACACACAAAGAATGATAGGAAATATAATATTGGAAACTGCATCATTATCACGAGTCTAACATTTGAAATCAATAGAACAATTTCAAGAAAAAGTAAAAGAAATATTTTGATTAATCAATGATTCGTTAGCTAAATACAATTTCAAGCGTGAATGACATAGAATACGATGTGAAGATGAATGAGATATTTATCAATTTGTATGTGATTTTTAAAGGTTTTTTTTCTAAAACAAATGTGTTTTCTGCAGTTTTCTATTTTATTATTTCTATTACAGCTAACTTAGTCATTAAGTAATCAATGTACAAACATTCCATTTCGTTTCTGTAACTTGTCGATTTCCTTGTCATTGCCATGGGATAACCTTATACACATACAGTCGTAATGTCTGACTAAGATGAAACTGAAATCTTATTGAGCTAGCTGTTGTATTCTTTCTTTAGACAACACGCATTATGTGTAGCGCAACTTCATTTTATATAAGACCATGGTCATTATTATATTTTGTTCGTCAGACCAGTTTAACATTGAGTCAGTATACTAACATTAGCCATGCCAATCAATATACCAGGGTAAATGTGATAATGTTATCAAATAATAGTTTTCAGACATACATATGTATTCATGTAAGCAGGGCCTAAATAAAAAGCAAGGTATGACATATGGATGACGCATCGAACGCATAAATCATTTTTAAAGAGTTTGAGAGAATCAATCGATAGTAAAACTGCATCTTGTTGGCCTGGTAAATTTCTGCACGAGTTGCTGGTCTGAGCAAAGCCATAAATTCATTTTCATTCCTGTTTCTAGCTTCTTACTTCAGACAGTATTCTTTTATTTATACCTTTCGTCCCAGTATCGGATCATAAAGTTCTACTTGTACGTTTTACAATGATGGAAGTGCAATATGATACCAAATTATCACACAATGGCAGGATACCACACGGCAGCGACATAGCAGACGATAGCATTCCATCACATAATGAAAAGATATCGGTAAATAGGTAGCAGTGTTCAGCAGGATGCCGAAACAGACGAACCCACTTTACCGTCTGAAAATGTCATTTAGATCATTAATAGTTGGTGAGAACACAAAAAGTATATAAAAGGGTGAATATCAAATTAATGCATGCATCATATTTTGATTTTGAATATATTTTTTCAATCACTTTCAGGGAAAACAAACCCCCAAGGGAACTACAGCTGTGTAATATCCAGTGATATAATAATGCCACTGAAAGTGGAACAAGTGCATTTAAGTTTGCAACAATTGTGACAAGGATTTGTTCCTCGCCTATTCATTTGAATATTACTGTGGATTCACGGCAGGTGTGAATGGTCGGCAGGGATGCTTACTCCTCCATGACACCTGATCCCACCTCTTAATTTACAGAGGTCTGTGCTTGTCCCAATATTCACCAGATTTGTATCTGTATCCTGAACATCCGAAATATTTGTACTTTGGTACCTGAGATTTTTATATATTTAACATATTTCATATTCTTAAAAATATTGAAGTACATCGCATATATAGTGTGCATATTCTACAACTTGTGATTCTTATTGTAATAATGATGATAATATTTAAGGTAGTGGTACTGGTGGTAGCAGTAGTAGTTGTAGTAGTAGTTGTAGTAGTAGTTGTAGTAGTAGTAGTAGTAGTAGTAGTAGTAGTAGTAGTAGTAGTAGTAGTAGTAGTAGTAGTAGTAGTAGTAGTAGTTATCAAATTGAAAAATATAGACATGCATGGATACATTTTACAAGCACGAAAATAGAAAAAGCTCACTTAGTATATTATTTTACACACATAATATACTCGTATGATGACATTCCTAAAGTGCGTTTAGCCTTTGAAACTTTTGTTGGAAAATCAAATAAAGAATTGGTAAAATGCAATATAATAGTATTCTCAAGTTATTCCACGACTAATTTGGAGATATATCAAAGCGTATGTGAGTTTATATATATATATATATATATATATATATATATATATATATATATATATATATATATATATATATATATATATATATATATATATATTATCTGAAGTTATGACGTCGTAGTAAAATGTGATTAAATTGTATAACTGGATTACATATCGTGAGCCCAAAGATGTCACATTTCCCCTTTTCGACCTTTCTATTTATATCATTGCCTTTGTCAGCAAAATGTGATAGTCTTACCACCTTCTATTGACAGATCAGTAGGGTTTACGGCGAGGACTGCGTGTCAAAAACTGTACATTCAACATCTAGATCCTTGTTAAATAGGGTTTTATCGTTTGTTAAATAGAAATATCTTTAATCCTTGTTGTTGTTGTTGTATTGCTGTTTAACGTCCCACTCAAGAATCTTTATGTCATATAACGACGTCACCAAATGCCGGTGAAGGGCTTCAAAATTTAGCCTATACATGTTTGGCACATAAAGCCATTGAGCAGTGAGGGTTCTTTACCGTACCGACACCTACTGTAACATGGAACTTTAATCAAACGAAGGACATGGTAAAATAAAAACATCTTAGGACATCCTTGATTAACATGATTAATTTTATGATAATTAAAAATCTTATTTCTTATCACATTCCAAATATCATCCAAACTGTAGTCATTGCCCCTGATAAACATTCTTTACCAAATCATCTCGATTTACTACATAATATCGTGAGATAGAAAAAATCACAGACATTCAAGTATTAATCGCCGGGATGTCCAGGAGATGATATACAAATCCAGTGAATATTGAACAGACATGGAACTCTCGAAATTCAGAGATGGGATCAGGTACCAATAAAGAGTAAGCATCCCCTGATGACCGGTCACCCCACCCCCGTCATTTAGTGAAATACAATCATTGCAAACAAGACCATTATATAGATGGAGTACACTAGTTCACATATTCTGTGCACATATATTGTGCTTCACCTTACAGCCGGCTGGGAATACAATGTATACGCATATGATACGACTTTCGATTGATATCGGCAGAGGGATATTGTATTGCTACCAGGTTGTTTACATTCATTTCCTTGTCAACACACGAACAACCAGAATTATTAAAAGATTGTTTTCTTCAGTATAAATTACATAAGAACTACAGTTGCAGAATTACCATACATATATTATATATTTAGAATATATTGTACTTTGGGATAAATCATTACACACATACAGAGGCACACATACACAAAACCATCCTTCAGAGAGAGAGAGAGAGAGAGAGAGAGAGAGAGAGAGAGAGAGAGAGAGAGAGAGAGAGAGAGAGAGAGAGAGAGAGAGAGAGAAGTTGACATTAAACGCGGTTTTCGATATCCATGTGTCAATAAATTGTCAGTGGGTAGTTTACCTCTGTATATTAAATGTTCATATGTTGAACACGCACTGGTATATCGGATCATTTGTGAAATATAAACTCCATATGCGGGTGACTGTATTACTACTTAAATGTGGAAAATTTACGATGGTAAAGCCGAAATAGTCGCATTTGTCGTAAAGCATAGTTGTCAATTTCCCTTTTGTGTATGAAGCGTGTGTGCTTGATTCTGTTGTATCTTTGATATCTAGTTCGCTGGGATATATCGTATTAACATATGTATAAAAATTGTCGTTATTAATTGACAAAACGTCGTCGATATATCTCAATGTTAAATTAAAGTACACCACTAGCTTTTTCTATTTTTGATTCATCAGTTTCTGAATGAAGTCTGCTTGGTATGAATAAAGGAACAGGTCAGCCAATAAAGAGGTACAATTGGTTCCCATAGGAATGCCGACAGTTTTTTTTAAAGACCACGTCTCCGAACATTACAGATATATTGTCTATTAGAAATTCCAGCATCTTTTTTATATCAACTTCAGTATATTTATGTGTAGAATCAGAATGGTGTTTGACAAAATAAGTTTCATGATAACTAATCATTAGATATTTAAAATTTCGGGTACCACCTTTAGTGTAAAAACAGTTGTCTATGATGTTTTGTGTGGAATTGTTGTGTAAAGTGTAGAGGCGTCGTATGTTTTGATACTATGAATTTTATGAAAAATAAATTTTCTAAAAGTTGGTTACACTTTTTTAGTATCCACATCTGATTTACACGCTTCTGAAATAAGCAACTGTACATTATTTCTGCTGTTTCTCCTTTATGCTTGTCAATGTCTTGGTAAGGAGTAAAGATAAAGGTTTGGTAGAACATAAGCTGGACTCTGCTATGTACCTCTCCGTATATGGGGTTTTTAAGGTTTAGGTATCCAATATAAATATGGTAGCTCAAAATAAGTATCATTTGTAGATACATCAAAAGCGCGTAATACGGACACGTTATTTTGAAGAATCTCGTCCTTTGAAAATGAGCCTCATGTGTATGTAGCATTACCAGAATTCGTATTAAACTTTGGTTCTTCTGATAAACAATTATAATCATGTGCCTTACAAATAAAAACTATATTACTTGAGGCTTTGTCTGCTGGGACCAGTACATATTGGTCATGTAATCAATCAAGCAGCTCGGTTACTACTTCTGGGTCACTAAATAAGAGGGATAAGGTGTTTTCATAACTCCTTTAAGTTTTCGAATACGAAATTTTATCAACCATTGTATAGTTGAATAACGATAATATATTTTCATTCAGAACATATTCTATTACGTATATGAACATGTACTATGGGCTTGAGGCCTTTGATACTGAAATAAATGAATTGGAATATGAATAGTTCACAAGTAACAAATTTATTCGTATGTTAAATCAGCTGATTGTTGGCTGAAATAATAAAACAATTGCTTATGAATGACTTATTGTATAAAAAAAATGTCAATGAATCGCAATTTTCATCTATATCTTATTTATTCAGAATCACTTGTATAGTCAGTCATTTTTGTAATCAAGCGTATTCAGCTAAGCATGCTGTTTGGTTTCCGAATTAGTAACTATGTATCCAGTGGTTGCGTGTATTTCAGCAGGTTGACCTGTAAGCAGTATGTTTACTCCTCCATGTAACCTGATCCCATGTCTTGATGTCCAGATGTCTGTTTTTGTCCAATAATCAATAGATCTGAAGATTTATACTTTGGAGTGTGAGATTTTTAGATCCGTCGCATCACTCGTGACAAAGCAACATTTCGCTACGAAAAAGTTCAAACTTTTAGCTATCATAACTTTCAAAATCACATATTTATTGTCTCAAATTTTGATTAAACATAAAAACAGTAATGCTATCAGATAGATATATATTGAAGTACTCCACATCGCGCACCTGTTGTTCATTAACGGTCCGACGTTGTGATATCCCAATACTAAAACAATGTTAATTTGATAACACTAGGTGTATGTAAATAGAAGAATTGCTTTTAACGTAATGCACCGAAAAAGTCCATGACAATTTACATTAACATAAACAATTCTAAAATATACACTCCAACCTGTACATAACTAGTTACTTATACATAAACAATTCTTAAATATAAACTCCATCCTGTCCATGTCTAGTTACTTATACATAAATAATTCTAAACTTTACCCTCCAACCTGTTCATGTCTCGTTACAAATACAAACCTTAAATTCCATGTCCATCGTTTACTTAATATACATAAACAATTCGTAAACTATACCCTCCATTTCATGTCTCGTTACAAATATAAACACTTCTTAAATATACCTGTGTCCATGTTTAGTTACTTAATATACATAAACAATTCTAAACTATACCCTCCAACCTGTTCATGTCTCGTTACAAATACGTAAACAATTCTTAAATATACCCTCCAACCTGTCCATGTTTAGTTACTTAATATACATAAACAATTCTAAACTATACCCTCCAACCTGTTCATGTCTCGTTACAAATACGTAAACAATTCTTAAATATAACCTCCAACCTGTCCATGTCTAGTAACTTATACTTAACAATTCTGAATTATACCCTCCAACTTGCCCACACCTTATTGCATATAGATACAAAAACCCTAAAATATACCCTCCAACCTGCCCTTGTTTAATTACGTATAGCCTGTAGCATGTAGCATCAACATTTATACTTTTTTTTTGTTCGACGCAAATCACTTATTTTCATTGTTATTCATGTGGATACCATTTGCACATGTAGTTCGTCGTTTTCTAATTGACTTGAATTTCGATTATCAATTGGTATTTCTTCATTTTTACTTGTTTTATAATATCATTATAAATGCTCAGGTCCAGGAGTTGTGGTTTGACTTTAAGCGAGTTTATTTGAGAATGATAAAACAAATTTAATCGTCACTTTAACAAATTCATAGGATAGATAGATAGATAGATAGATAGACAGACAGACACACAAATAGATAGATAGATAGTTAGTTAGTTAGTTAGTTTGATAGATATATAGATAGATGGATGGATGGATTAAAGGGTGGATATGGACAGATAGACAGACAGACAGACGGACAGATAGATAGGTAGATAGATAGATAGATAGATAGAGAGAGAGACAGATCCATAAATAGCAAACACGTGATACGTTGACATAGTTCCACATATATACTGTGTTAAGATTGCTTTGTACATCACTTCACAGTCTGAAGTACAATTTAATTGATGTGCTAGCAGCGACTGTATCTGATGACTCGGTATGATGCAAGCCAGTGCCTTTATATTCCTGTCAATAGGAATATACCAAGACTTTGTATTCACGTGGGATTTCATATGATTAAAAAACGCTCACAATGATATATAAGATGCTTCTGTTCTTTGTGTTATGTTCCCAGGTGTAAGGCGCAGCAAGCCAACATCAGTTTGCTTAATAAAATTAAGCCTGGACACAAAAGAGGGGTCGATAAACGAATTTTGTCATTAGTAATAAATATTTTATAATCACAAAACAGAAGACTATCTAAGCAATTATCTCCGAGTTTTGTCAAGTCTCCAACACTCTAGACATATTTATTTACAGACCTCAAATTTTAAGTGTTTTCGGTGTTCAAATAAAGAAATGGTTATGTAGAACTTTTTAATTCTTCCCGATTCTATGGAAGCTTAATTAAATTCTCTCATTCTATAATATTTCAAAACAGATAGCCTAGGATGACTTTCAATTAAAATACAACATTACCTAAATGATGTAAAATCGTTGTATTTGTAATTCATAACGACAATGTCAGTTTCGCTTAAGATATTATGCCATTTTTGTAAAAGTATACGTATTTGAGTCAGGGTTTTGAGTGTCGGGTAGATCTGAAAAAAATATCAAGATACTATCATAGATTAAATAAGCATTAGCTGTGTTAACAAACATATTATTTCGAATTTTCTCCTTTACTGCTTGTACTTGATGTAGCATAAGATAAAATAACTATACACAGGCATAACAATTCTTTTATTCCTATAGATTTTGTGAAAATAAGTTAGGTCGGTCCAGTGTGGTATTCGTATACAACTAGTAACGTTGAGTTAATGAATTATAAATGAAATAGTGCCAAACCTGGGTTTCTCGAGCAATTGTCACAAAATATATATTGGAATTTAAGAATTGTTTTGTCTCTGAATATCTATTTTTTATTGGAAATCAATTTAAGTAGTAAAAAGGGTAAAATAGAAAAAAAACTAACAGAGCTTATGCCCCTTTGAATACATGTATTTGTTCCATATCATATACCAACATTGATAATGCTACACAAATGTGTATGTGTATACGAAAATAATATTTGGATTTGTATGTTATATACATATGTCGTTGCCAGGCTAAGGAGTTCTAAGACTTTGGAGACATAGTTAAGGGATCAGGTACTGTGTCTCTAACTCCGAAATCTATTGTGGCATCATTTCCATATTTTATCCAATAGTACCTTTTTATTACCCAGTGATATCTATATTATTACTTCTTATAAAAAGGTCCACCAAGTAAAAGTGGCACATTTGGGGTTTGTCAAAAAAACAAAACAATACGGTCTGTTTACCAAACATAGGTTGTACAGGTAAAACATATTACCTTGCACGAATTCCATGCATTACTATAGCTCTAATACTTTTGTGTCACCTCTGTTATGATTCACTTTAGACTCGATGTGTTTATAAATATGTGCCAATTTACTTTGGTGGACCTATACTTTCTTCTTGTATATTTCAAATAGTACTGTTTGGTATAAACAGTATATACGTTATCATATGTTTTATTCACATATAATTTATTTTCACTTGAAGAGAAAGAGAGAATAAAATAATTCTTGTTGTTGAATCCTTTATGATTATTTATAAATTGTTGTATTGTTTTTTTTTCATTCAATAATGTATTGTTTTAATCAACAATTGTGACAAAAACATATAAAGCTATACACTACTGCTATAGTTATGTTATTTAAAATAACGAAAATGAAAGTAGACAGGGCTTCTGGTTGTAGTACTATGTCCATTTATGCTATGAACTATATAAGATCTCAGATACCAAATTATAAATCTTCAGGATGTCCAGGATACAGATATAATTCTTCAAAACAAGAGGTGGAATCAGGTGCCATGGAGGAGTAAGCATCCCGTGTGGCACCTGCCACAGTCAAGTCTTAATGAAATACGTGAGGAACGAATACTCGTCAAAACTGGTACAACGTCAACGTCTCAACAACCGCCCAGGAATAGGCAACTCAACAATTCACTCAGTGAAACAGAGTAATCGGAAACAAGTGAACTATACCGACCGTAAAATTTGCGGAACGTTGACATTAAACGCGGTTTACCTTGTGCCAATAATTTGTCAGTAAGTAGTTTACCGCTGTGTATGAAATGTCCATATGTTGAACACGCCCTGGCATATCGGATCATTTGTGAAATAAGCAGAGGGATATTGTATTGCTACCAGGTTGTTTACATTCATTTCCTTGTCAACACACGAACATTGTTTTCTTCAGTATAAATTACATAAGAACTACAGTTGCAGAATTACCATACATATATTATATATTAAGAATATATTGTACTTTGGGATAAATCATTACACACATACAGAGGCACACATACACAAAACCATCCTTCAGAGAGAGAGAGAGAGAGAGAGAGAGAGAGAGAGAGAGAGAGAGAGGGGGGTGGGATTGACATTAAACGCGGTTTTCGATATCCCTGTGTCAATAAATTGTCAGTGAGTAGTTTACCTCTGCATATTAAATGTTCATATGTTGAAGACGCCCTGGTATATCGGATCATTTGTGAAATATAAACTCCATATGCGGGTGACTGTGGGATATTACTACTTAAATGTGGAAAATTTACGATGGGAAAGCCGAAATCGTCGTTTTTGTCACATAGCTTAGTTGCAAATTCCCAGTCTGTGCCTATAATAAGTAAAATGTTTAAGTAAGAAGCGTCTGCGTTTGATTATGTTGTATCTTTAACATCTAGTTCGCCGAAATATATCGTATTAACATATATATGAAAATTGTCGTCATTAATTCAGAAAACGTCGTCGATATATCTAAATGTCAAATTAGAGGACACCACTAACTTTTTCTTATTTTGATTCAGCAGTTTCTAAATAAAGTCTGCTGCGTATGAATAAAGGAATAGGTCGGCCAATAAATGGGCACAATTGGTTCCCATAGGAATCCCGACAGTTTATTGAAAGACAATTTCTCCGAACATTACAAATATATTGTCTATAAGAAATTCCAGCATTTTTAAATATCAACTTCAATGTATTTATGTGTAGAATCAGAAAGGTGTTTACAGACTGTTTTCCTGTAAATTTTAGCTTCTGGTTATTTTTGCCTTTTACCACAGAAAATATACTCACCCGTTTTAAATTTGCCCTCAATCTATTCTGTGAAAGATAATGGCACTTTAATAAAAGAGGGAATGTGTGAAATCAGAAAAATCGAGAAAACCGGATTAGTTAAAATTTTCCTGTAAACTTTTAATGTCGGTTGGATAACGGAAAACACTGATATTTTAGGCCTAATGTGCAGCTTGGTTCAGAGTTAAACTGAGTGTCTAAGTATTTTCTTTTTATTACAGAGAGATTTAAGAGAGAATGCTTAAATAATAAGAATAAAAAATACAAAGCAGTCGGTTTATTCTAGAAGAGAGATGAAAGAGGTGTTTGAACTAGCCACTTTATAACTCCATTTGTTTTTCAGGCAAATTCGCCTGAACCATGAATGAATCATACGCCATACATAATTAATTACAGTACATCAATTCATTAGACACCAGCGCACGTGATAACATAAAGTCCAATGTACATTTAATCTCAGTAGAACATCCCTAATGAAAAACTTGCACGGAAGAATAAAAAACAGTGATGGGGAATAAAACATTAAAAAATATTCATACCCTAATATAAATCAAGTTGATATTGCTCTTACAGGAAAATATATACTAAGTGATTATATATATCATGAGGTGTTCATAATTATCTTTACAAAAATGAAGCTCTCTCTCTCTCTCTCTCTCTCTCTCTCTCTCTCTCTCTCTCTCTCTCTCTCTCTCTCTAGCTTGTTCTCTGATCACGTGACGTCTACTTTAAGTCGGGTCAGGCCGATCCCGGTTTCGTAATATTTACATTACATTGTTTATAATATTTATAACCACTAGATCGTTGCCACTGATGGTGGACCGTTTGAGTTCCCGAGGGTATACATAAACCTAGTACCTGGTATTTCGGTACCAGCTGTTCAACTTATACTCAAGTAATATTTGGCACTGTTAAAATCATTTAAATTCAAAAAATAATTCTAAAGCTAATATAGTAATTTTTTACAGTGGTTGCTCTTAGACGGATTTCGGCTATACTTTTAGAGATATTATTTGGCCCTGTATAATACCACTTTCTCTTTAGAAAATACACATAACTGTTAAATTGGAGCTCAACAGATGAAGTCTAATTGACAGAAACGATATCATCTTGAGCATTATAACTTTGTAGTATGTTTATATATTTGTAAGAATGACAAATGTCATCTCCTATCGCTGCATAGTGTCAATTTTTTCTTGTCATCTGTATATGATAACACGAAAGTAATGCAGCCTACATTTTCTCTAAGAAGTGTATGAAATCAGCATAATTTTATTTGAAACTTTTGAAAATACCACTATAGGACACCTACCATGTCATATTTATGATTCCAATTATTGTTGGAAAAAGCTAATCTAGAAACTTCTTTCAAAGAATATAAAATATCAGATACCAAAGTATAATTCACAGGATGTCCATAACACATATACAAATCTAGTGATATTGGACAATGCACTGGAGATCCAGAGGTGGAATCAGATGTCATGGAGGACTATGCATCCCCTGTTGACCGGTCACACTCGCCGTGAGTCCATCGTCATGTTTATATAAAGTAGATGAGGAAGAAATCATCGTCACAATTGGTACAGACGACTCAACAACTGCGCTATCGAAAAGGTAACTGAAAATTCTATTTAGTGATATAGAGTAATCGCAAACAAGACTATTAAACCGACCGTAAATTTGTGGAACATTGACATCAAACGCGATTTCGATAACCTTATGCCAATAATTTGTCAGTAAGTAGTTTACCTCTGTATATGAAATGTTCATATGCTGAACATGCTATGACACATCGGATTATCTGTGAGATATTTGAATATCGAATGGGCCACAACTCTCTGACATAAGGAGATTTTAAAGTGGCATTAACCTTATATTGACGTCAGATAATAGGTCCAAATATGGAAGACATTACATATACCTGGTGATGTTTCTAATTCGTGTTACTTGGTTGGATCTCTCAAAATAACAATAAAGCAAATACATATATTAGATTGGAGATAACGGTCTTATACCGGTATAATATTAATTTATTTCCATAATGGATATGCAATAAATGGCGAAGTATAGTTATTACAGTTTTTTTATTCTTTTTTCTGTAGGGAATACTAGGTGAATACTCGTGGTCAAACACTACCAAGTCGATATATATGTGCGCCCTTTAAATGGCAGTGCCATAATTGATATTATGCAAATAGACATTATCTATATATGTTACTGGTACGATCGTATAATTGATAATTCGCTTTAGACAATGAGGCAAACCACAGAATTGGCAACAATCATAACAGAGAGCCATTTCTTAAATACTTTTGAGTAATTGTGATTACATGGTTCTCCCGGAAGATTGCGGTATATATGTTCTTTTTATTTTAACCTTTGCATTTATATTCTTTGGAGAATTTATTTTCCATTTCTAATTTGGACAACAATATCGTTATTTTCAATATGTCAGTAGCAATGAATTGTTTTAGTAGCGCAAATGACAACCAAAACTGGTCTGCGAATAAGCATATCACGCATATCCGAGATTGTATAAAATGGCTGCTTCAAGAACTGTTTGAGAACATTTGTAGTTTTTGATTAAAAAAAATAATTCTGAAACTATAAGATAATAAACATGAATATTATATTAGTGTTAATTATAAATGCAAACTATAAGTTCAATATTAAATTAATGAAAGTATGTATGAATCATGGAATCATTGACCTATATCTTTTTGCCGATGGATCTGTTTGAGGTTTCAATATTTAGGTAAAGTGTTCTTCAACCTGTTAAATTTAAGTGTCCTTCAACCTAACAATATCATTTTACAGAGTTATATAAGAATATAACTTTCGTACTGATAAAGCCGGGGATTACGCATACTTCCGTCCGCATGTCCGTCGGATTAAAGGGACATTAGCTGTGTTTACCCCCAAAAATTATTTCGAGATTTTTTTTCCTACTTTTACTACCTGTACTTGATGTACAATAACAAATAAGAGCTATACATATGCATAAAATCTTATATTCGATATATTTTGTGAAATTAAAGTCAGGTCCAGTGTGGTATGTATATACAAATAATAAGGTTGAATTAATCAATTGCAAGTGAATAATTGCCAAACTAGTTTTCTCAAGCAATTTTCACAAAGTATATAGAAATTTAAGAATTTTTGTGTCTTTGTATATCTAAATATATGGTTGCTATATACCAAACTAGGTAGTAAAAATGAAATACAATTAAAAAAAGAAACACGCGTACACAGAATTAATTTAGCTTTAAAATTTGGCAATTCCACACCAGTTCAGTCAAATTCGAGTATTATAAACGACTATATAGCTAAAATTATGAATAAATGTTGAGCTCGATTATCGGGTATATTTGGTGACTTTGGACCCTGTAAGTCGTGATGCTGCGTTTTAAATATAAGATGGATCTTTGAATGCCCGATCTCAAAGTATTTTGCCTTACAAGTACACAAATAAATTGAATAATAACCGTTAGGAAATAGCAAAATCAGTTTATTACAGGAAATTCCTGAGTTAATCAATCATATTTATTGGCATAATCGTTCATGGTCCTCTTATCTTGAGTTATTATAACAAGTGTTCGTTTCGTGCTCATGAAACGTTAATGATGGAACCTTTGGGTTGTGAAGACGTCAGGCTATCTGAATCACCTTGTGCATTGTTCGCTTCATATCGACACAAAATCACACAAATGTTTCAAGATGTACATATCACTTATTTATTGACTGTATTTAATCCAATTCCCAGAAGTCTGTAAAATACAAATACACAAAATAAACATTATTAATTTATTATTTGTGTACATAAAATAAGTTATCTACCCAATCTTAATGCGCGCCTGTTATACTCACAATACAGAACAATCAATGCACCCTGTGCTCGTGGTATCTATTTTCTGACACCCAAAACTAACGATAATTACCGTTATTTGTATTTTCTGCTATTTTAGATATTATTAATAATACCAAAGTTATAGTTTTACTAAACTATGTATTAATAAATGCTCAAGACGATCGTTTCTGTCAATAAGACTTCATCAGTTGAGCTCGAATTTGATATACATGCATATGTATATTTCGGAACGAAAAAGTGGTATCATACAAGGCCAAATAGCAAATAGTTTAATGTTCTTGAATATTTTGAGACTGATTTTCACAAATGATCAGATATGCCAGGGCATGTTCAACATATGAAATACGCATATGCAGAGGTAAACTACTCACTGATAAATTATTGACACAGGGATATCGAAAACCGCGTTTAATGTCAACGTTCCGCAAATTTTACGGTCGGTATAATAGTCTTGTTTGCGACTACTCTGTTTCACTATCTGTATGGTTTAAATTAAGGACGCTCACACTTGTTTTTAAAATGCTAATGTATCTATCAGTTAAAAGTCTTAATGTATCTATCAGATAAAAGAGCATGTCTTAAAGTCATGGAATATGTTTATATTAAGGACGTCCTCATTTTCATGGTGATGTCTCAATCTGCTAAAATGTGTTGTCTTAAGATAATGGAATAGGTTTCAATATAAGCTGCCCACATCTTTTAAAATGCTGATGTCTTGATCAGTTAAAATAACATCTGTGTGTTGCCTTAAGATCATGCCCACACTTTAAATGCTGATGTTTCGATTGAACAACAGTCTTAATAAGACACGTCAAACCCACTGGAAACGTAAATGCACGAAGTATTGTCGCCACTTAAATTTAAACTATATATGTCTGTTAAAAATTAAGATGAATGTGTTATTGTACAACAAATGTAGTTATCGCGTGAGGTTCGTTACTGTAGCTTATTTGCACCATGGTTACTGAGCATACTTTTGGCTTGCTTCTAGTCATTCATCAGCAATAAAAGCAGAATTCTCTCCAATTTTCATTAATCATGCTACTATTATGTTACTTCAGCATCTGCAAAACAGTTTAATAATTCAGAAATATAGTATTTTTATAGCAAATTTGGCATATGCAATTTAACCGCTCAAATTGAAAAATTAGTCATGTATTGAAAACATCATCTGACACTATTTCTGTGACAAACTTTGTTAAACTGGCCACATATTCGTACATTCACCAATCATCGCTGCAAATATAACACAATTATTAAAATGCATTTACAATTAGGTGATAATGTGTGGCAGCGTGATCATTAAGAACAATAACAAAATTATAATAACAAATGTGTAACATATGTTGGCGTGTCGCAGTAATAACGGAAACATGTTTTTTTTCAAATTATGTTTTTTTTTAAATTATATTACACCTGGGTAGTATTTTGCATAATAAATAGAGAATGTCGTTGAATCTATGTGTTTTGAGCACTATGTAGCCATCTTTGCGTTTTTCACTATGGAGAATATCAATTTGCTGTTGAAAAAATAACGATGTAAAGAAGAGACAGATTTTTAAAATAAAACTTCATAACAGAGGCGAGGTTTAATGTTCTTCGTATAATTTGCAACATCAAATAATAAGACATGATAAGCAGCTAGGCAAAGGAGAGAGAGAGAGAGAGAGAGAGAGAGAGAGAGAGAGAGAGAGAGAGAGAGAGAGAGAGAGAGAGAGAGAGAGAGATAGAGAGAGAGAGAGAGAGAGAGAGAGAGAGAGAGAGAGAGAGAGAGAGAGAGAGAGAATTGTGATAATGATAATTGTTATAAATTTGTAGAATTATATTATATTATATTAAATTATATTATATTGTATATGAGCTTTATGCCATGTTGGAAATATGCAATTTTTAATTCAACGGTTTGTGTAGATAAACATTTGGATCAACAATTTAAACAAAAATCGACATCTCTTTCGTTGATCTGTTAACCGAGATAGATTCAAGTTTTCGTCGGTGCTAAATATCGCAACAATTATGCACAATATATATGTCGAAAAATAAAATCGAAGCAGATCCGAAGAACTGAATACAGAAACTCTCGAATTGGGACTAAAGTACGCCGTGCCAAAACGACCGTTAAGAAGAAAGTCGATAAAAATCTTTGTAAAATTGATCAGTGTTGTCAGTTGTATACACTATCAAATTTTCTTCTTTCTTACTGTTCATTTGATTTGATGAATATCCTCTAATTATAGCCAACACAGCCAAACAAATATGGCAGATCAACTATGAGGCCTTAGTGACTAAATATAAAAAATCTCAGATGCCAAGGTATAATCATCAAGATGCCCAGGATAAAAGGTACAAATCTGGGGAAAATAGACAAACTGTGATCTGTTGAAATCAAGAGGTGGGATCAGGTGCCATGAAGGAGTAACCATCTTCTGTCGACCGGTCACACAGTGAAAATGATAAATATTTAAAAAATGAAACAGATATTATAGTATTAATCGTACAAAGATCATAAGACAATATACAAATCAGGTAGAAAATGGAAACACACGGTACTGAAAATACAGAGGTGAGATCAGGTGTCATGGAGGAGTAAACATCTCCAGTTGACCGGTTACACCTGATGTGAGTCTACAGTCAAATTCAAATGAAATCTGTTAGGAACAAATCGGTACAGACAACTTAACAACCACTACCGAACAGGTAACTCAACAACCGCTACCGAACAGGTAACTCAACAACCCTATCGAATAGGTAACTAAACAACCGCTACCGAATTAGTAACTCAACAACCTCTACCAAACAGGTCACTCAATAACCGCTACCGAATAGGTAACCCAACAACCGCTACTGAACAGGTAACTCAACAACCGCTACCGAATAGGTAACTCAACAACCACTACCGAACAGGTAACTCAACTACTATTACCGAACAGGTAACTCAACAACCGCTATCGAATAGATAACTCAACAACCGCTACCGAATAGGTAACTCAACAACCGCTACCGAATAGGTAACTCAACAACCTCTACCGAACAGGTAACTCAACAACCGCTACCAAACAGGTAACTCAACAACCACTACCGAACAGGTAACTCAACTACTATTACCGAACAGGCAACTCAACAACCGCTATCGAATAGGTAACTCAACAACCGCTACCGAATAGGTAACTCAACAAACGCTACCGAATAGGTAACTCAACAACCTCTACCGAACAGGTAACTCAACAACTGCTACCGAACAGGCAACTCAACAACCGCTTACGGTTAAATTCAAATGAAATAATTGAGGAATGAACCCTCATCATAATTGGTAAAGACAATATTAATTCAACACAACTATCGAACAGGCAAGTCAACAACACTGTCGAAAGGCAGTTTAACAACACTATCGAACAGGCAAGTCAACAACACTGTCGAACAGGCAGTTTAACAACACTATTGAACAGGCAAGTCAACAACACTATCGAACAGGCAATTCAACAACACTAACGAACAGGCAGTTCAACACTATCGAACAGGCAGTTTAACAACACTATCGAACAGGCAAGTCAACAACACTGTCGAACAGGCAGTTTAATAACACTATCAAACAGGCAAGTCAACAAAACTATCGAACAGGCAAGTCAACAACACTATCGAAAAGGCAGTTTAACAAAACTATCGAACAGGCAAGTCAACAAAACTATCGAACAGGCAAGTCAACAACACTTTCGAACAGGCAGTTTAATAACACTGTCGAATAGGCAAGTCAACAACACTATCGAACAGGCAGTTTAACAACACTATTGAACAAACAATTTAACAACACTATCGAACAGGCAAGTCAACAACACTATCGAACAGGCAAGTCAACAACACTATCGAACGGGCAGTTCAAAACTATCGAACAGGCAGTTCAATAACACTATTGAACAGGCAGTTTAACGACACTATCGAACAGTCAGTTCAACAAAACTATCTAACAGGCAAGTCAACAACACTATCGAAAAGGCAGTATAAGAACACTATCGAACAGGCAAGTCAACGAAACTATCGAACAGGAAAGTCAACAACACTGTCGAACAGGCAGTTTAACAACACTATCGAATAGGCAAGTCAACAACACTATCGAACAGGCAGTTTAATAACACTATCAAACTGGCAGTTTAACAACACTATCGAATAGGCAAGTCAACAACACTATCGAACAGGCAAGTCAACAACACTATCGAACAGGCAGTTCAAAACTATCGAACAGGCAGTTCAATAACACTATCGAACAGGCAGTTTAACGACACTATCGAACAGTCAGTTCAACAACACTATCGAACAGGCAAGTCAACAACACTGTCGAACAGGCAAGTCAACAACACTATCGAACAGGCAGTTTAATAACACTATCGAACAGGCAAGTCAACAAAACTATCGAACAGGCAAGTCAACAACACTATCGAACAGGCAAGTCAACAACACTGTCGAACAGGCAGTTTAAAACACTATTTAACAAGCAAGTCAACAAAACTATCGAACAGCCAAGTCAACAACACTATCGAACAGGCAGTTTATCGAACAGGCAGTTCAATAACACTATTGAACAGGCAGTTTAACGACACTATCGAACAGTCAGTTCAACAAAACTATCTAACAGGCAAGTCAACAACACTATCGAAAAGGCAGTTTAAGAACACTATCGAACAGGCAAGTCAACGAAACTATCGAACAGGAAAGTCAACAACACTGTCGAACAGGCAGTTTAACAACACTATCGAATAGGCAAGTCAACAACACTATCGAACAGGCAGTTTAATAACACTATCAAACTGGCAGTTTAACAACACTATCGAATAGGCAAGTCAACAACACTATCGAACAGGCAAGTCAACAACACTATCGAACAGGCAGTTCAACACTATCGAACAGGCAGTTTAACAACACTATCGAACAGGCAGTTTAACGACACTATCGAACAGTCAGTTCAACAACACTATCGAACAGGCAAGTCAACAACACTGTCGAACAGGCAAGTCAACAACACTATCGAACAGGCAGTTTAATAACACTATCGAACAGGCAAGTCAACAAAACTATCGAACAGGCAAGTCAACAACACTATCGAACAGGCAAGTCAACAACACTGTCGAACAGGCAGTTTAACAACACTATTTAACAAGCAAGTCAACAAAACTATCGAACAGCCAAGTCAACAACACTATCGAACAGGCAGTTCAACACTATCGAACAGGCAGTTCAATAACACTATTGAACAGGCAGTTTAACGACACTATCGAACAGTCAGTTCAACAAGACTATCTAACAGGCAAGTCAACAACACTATCGAAAAGGCAGTTTAAGAACACTATCGAACAGGCAAGTCAACGAAACTATCGAACAGGAAAGTCAACAACACTGTCGAACAGGCAGTTTAACAACACTATCGAATAGGCAAGTCAACAACACTATCGAACAGGCAGTTTAATAACACTATCAAACTGGCAGTTTAACAACACTATCGAATAGGCAAGTCAACAACACTATCGAACAGGCAAGTCAACAACACTATCGAACAGGCAGTTCAACACTATCGAACAGGCAGTTTAACAACACTATCGAACAGGCAGTTTAACGACACTATCGAACAGGCAGTTTAACAACACTATCGAACAGGCAGTTTAACGACACTATCGAACAGTCAGTTCAACAACACTGTCGAACAGGCAAGTCAACAACACTGTCGAACAGGCAAGTCAACAACACTATCGAACAGGCAGTTTAATAACACTATCGAACAGGCAAGTCAACAAAACTATCGAACAGGCAAGTCAACAACAGTATCGAACAGGCAAGTCAACAACACTGTCGAACAGGCAGTTTAACAACACTATTTAACAGGCAAGTCAACAAAACTATCGAACAGGCAAGTCAACAACACTATCGAACAGGCAGTTCAACACTATCGAACAGGCAGTTTAACAACACTATCGAACAGGAAGTTTAACGACACTATCGAAAAGGCAGTTCAACAACACTATCGAACAGGCAAGTCAACAACACTGTCGAACAGGCAAGTCAACAACACTATCGAACAGGCAGTTTAATAACACTATCGAACAGGCAAGTCAACAACACTATCGAAAAGGCAGTTTAACAACACTATCGAACAGGCAAGTCAACAACACTATCGAACAGGCAAGTCAACAACACTGTCGAACAGGCAGTTTAACAACACTATCATACAGGCAAGTCAACAACACTATCGAACAGGCAGTTCAACACTATCGAACAGGCAGTTTAACAACACTATCGAACAGGCAGTTTAACGACACTATCGAATAGTCAGTTCAACAACACTATCGAACAGGCAAGTCAACAACACTGTCGAACAGGCAAGTCAACAACACTATCGAACAGGCAGTTTAATAACACTGTCGAACAGGCAAGTCAACAAAACTATCGAACAGGCAAGTCAAATACACTATCGAAAAGGCAGTTTAACAACACTATCGAACAGGCAAGTCAACAACAGTATCGAACAGGCAAGTCATCAACACTGTCGAACAGGCAGTTTAACAACACTATCGAATAGGCAAGTCAACAACACTATCGAACAGGCAAGTCAACAACACTATCGAACAGGCAGTTCAACACTATCGAACAGGCAGTTTAACGACACTATCGAACAGTCAGTTCAACAACACTATCGAACAGGAACGTCAATAACACCATCGAACAGGCAGTTCAACATTTCACTATCGAACAGGCAGTTCAACATTTCACTATCCACAAGGCAGTTCAATATTTCACTATCGAACAGGCAATTCAATATTTCACTATTGAACAGGCAGTTCAACATATCACTATCGAACAGGCAGTTCAACATTTCACTATCGACAAGGCAGTTCAATATTTCACTATCGACAAGGCAATTCAACATTTCACTATCGAACAGGCAGCTCAACATTTCACTATCGAACAGGCAGTTCAACATTTCACTATCGAACAGCAGTTCAACATATCACTCCGTTAAACATTGTAATTGCAAAGAAGGTTATAATACCTATGTAAAAATTATGAATCCATTGAATTAATCTGCATATGACCATGGCAACCGATTAATCTGTACCGTCAATGTGATAGTGATATATGCTCGACTCAGAATATTAAAGCTGAATTAATTATTAAGAACACTAATTAAGAACATAGAAATCATATATACCAATGCATTAATCATTGGGGAACTCAGGAAGCAATATATACAAATCTGGTGAACATGGGCAAACATGGACATCTCATAATTCCCCCGAGATGGGATCAGGTATCCTTGAGGAGTAAGCATTCCGCTAGTCCACAGTCAAATCCTCATATAATAAACGAGAGATGAATCATTGCTGCGGTTGGTAAAGACCATTCAACAAAGACCATTGAGCAAGGAAACAGTGTAATTGCAAACAAGGTTATAACACCGACCACAAAATTTGTAGATGGTTGATATTAAACACAATTCCTGATAGCCTTGTCACGACAACTTATCAGCAAGCAAATTGCCTCTGTAAAAGAAATAGTCATATGTTGAACACATCCTAGCACATCAGATCACCTGCGATATATAAACAGCATATGCTTGAGAAAAGTTGATAAAACTACCTAAATGTGAAAAATAGGATACGAAAGCTGAAATCGTCACGTTTGCCTTAAAGCTAGGTTTTCAATTTCTAATGCATTCGCTTCTGCTTTTCTTTTTGTATTTATTCGGTATTTCATTTATCAAATTATATAGACTAAAGTCATTTAATTTCGGTGCAATATTGATCTGATTCTTTTTCTCTGTGTTTGTTTGTGTATGTGTGTGTGTTTGTGTGTGTGCATGTGTGTGTATGATTGTGTGTGTGTGTGTGTGTGTGTGTGTGTGTGTTACAATTATGTATTTATTTCATCCTGTTGAAGTTAAATGTCATCCAAATAAATTGACGATATTTTTGTCTGTGCTTTATATAGATATATTGTTATGTAAACGTTGATCTGGTTCACAGCCTATTCCTTAATAGACAGATTCATTGTCTGTATTGCTTGTTCAATGTCAGTAATGTTTGGAAACCAAGTGGCGCTCGTTTAAAATATGTATGTCACTAAAAGCTATTATGCTTTTATATCTGTTTTCATCTACAATTTACATCAGTCGTCTGTCTCTACTAATATTTACGACTGTGTATGACCGTGAAATGTTGTAAGTTAAATACTGAGTTTGTCACCTCGACAGAACTTTCCATTATCTAGGTGAAAAATACAGATTTTGTTGTTGTATTTCGATCGTTTCTCTCTATCTTTGAAAATAATCAATAATAGTCATATGTTTGGGTGTATGGCAGATCTATTTCAACACCTTCCTATTGCAATTACGCTGTGCATTACAAATATATGCAATTGGTAATAGCATCTGAATTGCCGACAGCATATGAATTTGGTTACAAGTACTCTGAAGAATCCAAAACCAAAACATATATATATATAAACAACGACTGTATGGGTATGTTCCTTCTCTATTCTAATCTTTGGATTTACATAAGACAAGTATTGTGAATATAATTATTTGACCACCATATTTGTTATTCTGTGGATAATTTAAGACTTAAAAAGAATTCGGTCCTTAAAAGAGATTATTATAAACATGTTGAAATATGTGTAAATAATTCAGTATAGGTATTTAGTAATAGCTGGCTACACGTTGAGATAAAGAAATTCTTGGTAATGTTGTGGTCGGTTTTAGGATCCGTCGAAGATAAATAATTTAACTCGCAGACAGACTAAATAAATGTAATATACTACAAACACGACCATTATTGCTTTCTTGTGTTTTATTTGGAAATTGTATCTAATGGAGGGAACGTTATTCTCCATTAAAAGTATACTGATCAAAGTGCCATTGGTTGTTCCAATCATTGGTTATGTCCACCAATTTACATATATATATGATTTATGGTTTTAGTTAGATGTTTGACGACATATGTATATATATATATATATATATATATATATATATATATATATATATATATATCTGTGTGTGTGTGTGTGTGTGTGTGTGTGTGTGTGTGTGTGTGTGTGTGTTAATATGCGACATTGATTAATAGGTCACCGTCACTTGCTATAAGAACAAACACAAAGTCAAGATAAACTACATTTAATAAAATTTAAAATCATACACGTAAGATATTGAAATATTATATTTGCAGTGTATTGATATTTCCATTCCCGCCAAGGGCAGACGTCTTCCCGTATCACTGTCACGTGCTACAGGGCATACATTGACAAATATTCCCGCTTTCTGCTATAGGGCAGATTAGCAGATTAGGGTATTAGATCCTTCCCTTAGAGGACAGACGTTTTAGCATATAAACGCCTCTCGCTTAAATGCATATGTCTACCAGAGTTACCGCTATCCACCAGCAGGTAGGTGTCTACCGATATTCCCGTTTCTGAGCGTAGGTCTTTATTTATTGTCATTCTTTAGGTTAGATGTTTGCTAGTATCATACCTGATTGTCACCGGTCTGGTGTAAAAAAAACTATTTTCTTCTCCATCTAAAGATGGTCATATGTCTTCAGGTATTATTAGAACACCTATTTCCAATTATCTACATGTTATATTTCCTCTCAATAAATATGTTAGCTGTCTGAAAGTACATATTATATTTTCAGGTGAGCTCCATGTTCCTTTAGAAGTCTGCGGAGCTGTGGTCAGGAGAGAGTTGGACTTTTGGCAAGTTGACCAACACGCCATTAAATCATGCTGTTGGCGACATTACAGAAGTTACATTGAAAACAAACGCATTCTCGACTCATTTAATCGGAGTCTTAAAAAAGAACAATTTTCATTAGATCTCAGCGAATTCAAGGGATGGAAAAAAATTCAGATGAAAGTATGGCTGATTCTAGAACATCCAAGAACTTCCAAAACTGCGATGGTAAGAAATCAAGAATAATTACATTATATTATAGATAAATGGGCAGCAGTATTAGATACAGCAAATTAAAAAGGTAGTATCCTTAAATTGTGACGTTGTTCGAAATTTATCAAAATGATGAATATACATTCTTTTTATTTTAACATCCTTTTATTTTTTTATATTGATTTTTCTGTTGAATGCAATATATCAGTAACCGAACAATTAACATGACCTTCGAACTAGAAATTAAAGATACAACAGAATCAAGTACACACGCTTCATACTTAGACATTTACTTACTTTAGACACAGACGGGAAATTGGCAACTAAGCTATACGACAAACGCGACGATTTCGGCTTTCAACATTTAAGCAGTAATATCCCACAGTCACCCGCATATGGAGTTTATATTTCACAAATGATCCGAAATGTCAGGGCGTGTTTAATATATGAACATTTCATATATGTAAACTACTCACTGACAAATTATTGACACAGGGATATCGAAAACCGCGTTTGATGTCAACGTCGGTATGTTAGTCTTTTTGCGATTACTCTGTTTCACTAAGTGAAATGTTGAGTTCCCTTTTCGTTGACGGTTGTTGAGACGTCTGTATCAATTCTGACAAGGATTTGTTTTCCTCACGTATGTCATTTGAACTTGACTGTGGACTCACGGCGGGTGTGACCGGGTCGACAAGGGATGCTTAATCCTCCATGGCACCTGATACCATCTCTTGGTTTCAAGAGGCCTGTGTTTGTCCATTTTTACTAGATTTGTATCTATATCCTGCACATCCTATAGATTTATACTTTGAAATCTGAGATTTTTTTATATATTTAAAGTACTTTGTCTGATTTCTTATAGATGTGATATACATTTTGCTCCTTCCTTTCAATTTGTGCTATAATGCAAGAAATTGTTAACACTGGGACCTCCAGACGACAGTTTAAAAATATGATGAAAAAATAATTGCCAGCACGGCCCATTTAAAAATCAAGGAATAGAACCAGGCGTCAAGAAGGGATTGGCATCACTTCCTGAATCATATTACGTTGGAATTCCGTAAAATAAATCAGTTGAAATCAGTTTCCTCCCAACAGTGCCATTTTATACCAAACACAAAATCAATGTCGGCGATTCAATGACCCTGTTATTGTCAAAGAATAGTAAATGATTTATGTAAGACTTTGTAAGATTATATTGTTCTAATCCTCATTAGTTCGAGATTTATCTATTAAATAGGAACTGTATGCTACTTCGTTAAACTCTTTCGGCTCCAGAGGCAAAAGCCAAGGCGCTTAAGGATGAGACCACACGTAACTTATGTCCTACATTTCAGCGCTAATGTAAAAATAAAATATCAGATACTAAGTACAAATCTTTAGGATGTCCAGGATACAGCGAGGATTAACACGCATTACTTTTCATCTGATGACGGTCTCTTGGTTTTTAAATTTGTATTGAGAGGTTATCATTTGACCGTTTTTCAATATCTGGCACGGTCTCGGCGATTCCACTGTCAGAGATGACGTTTCATAATGAAGTAGACATTTCTGACAAGAATATCGCCGATACTCTGTCAGTGTTGTAAATCAGTCAGACAGTAACCCCATTATAATACCTAATTATTTTCATTTGCATGTTAATGCTTGAAATTGCCAAAATACGACTTTTTATGCTAGGTCCGATTTCCCACTTTTATAAATGACCACTGTGACTTGAGAAATATCGCTGCATATAAAACGCAGTTATAGATTTATCATTATGACTGAAGAATTTTAATACCGATTAATCGCCTTAAGTTATGAAACAATTTATTTGATGATTCGTATTTGAAATAATTATATATCAATTTATATATTATATCAACGCATGCTCCTATTATGAATGTTTTATTCTGAAAATCAAAGTATTCACCAATAAACAACTCGCACAGGGGATACGTTGTTGAACCCTTGAAATTGTCACTAAGGAAGTTTATTGGTCGATACGGGGATCTTGTTAAACAGAAATTATTAATTCTCCCTCTCAAGAATGTTAGATAGTATTCTAAACTAGGTTTATCTCGAGAAAAACTAGGATTAACTCATTGGTGTAATTTCGGTGTGTTTAATCAGTTAAACCGAGATTTTCTCAGTTAAATCTAGTTTTTCTTCAGTTAAACCTAGATATTCTCAGTAACCCACATTAACTGGAGAAAAACTAGGTTTAACTGCGCCAAAAACACAAAAATGAGATGAACCTACAATTAAAATTCATTTCAGTTAAATAACAATGATGAGCAACTTATGTACTTTTTGCAAAAAATGACTAAACCCCGCTTTCAATGAAGAACAAACGGACTATACATCAGATAATTTTACAGATGTTTGTTTCCTAGGTAGTAATAGTAATTCATCTCACCGAAAAGTAATTTTGAAGATCTATCATCATCATCATCATCATCATCATTATTATTATTATTATTATTATTATTATTATTATTATTATTTACCTTATCGTTTTCAACATTTTAAATACTTTTTTCTTTACCACTCAATTTATTTTTACAATATTAACAATGCTTCTATTATTATTATTATTATTATTATTATTATTATTATTATTTGCCTCATCTTTTTCAACATTTTAAAAACTTTTTTCTTTACCATTCAATTTATTTTTACAAAATTATCAATAATTCTATTATTATAATTATCATTATCATTATTATTATTATTATTATTAGTAGTAGTAGTAGTAGTAGTAGTAGTAGTAGTAGTAGTAGTAGTAGTAGTAGTAGAAGAAGTAGTAGTATTAGTAGTATTGTTGTTCTTTAGAATTGTTCAAATCGTGATGAAATCGTTTAATTTTTAGACTTAATCAGCTAAAATAACAAAAGGTCGCTGTTGTAATTTAAATTTTTACAGATAACAAGAGAATCATAAGATATCTTGACGTAACCTAATATTACACAGTCAGATTGTAGTGACGTCAATTCAAAATCTTGATCACAAATTTCTCTTTAACTTTTTAAATATTCTTTGATTACAGCTTTCGCTCACAATAAATACTTGGTAAATGATATAGTGGATTTGAACAAGCGAGTATTGATTCAAGTCTAAAATTGAAAAAAAAAAATTGAATATACAACATTTCTGTAAAATTTACAATGAGGAATGTTATCGGAAAGAGTAATGTATTACATTTAAAAGTCATTATTACGAGCATAGAGGTATAATTGTACATCTTGTATTTTTATTTGATACATGATCAATTTCAAAATATACATAAGTGCGTGACATAGAATTGATAATAAGTCGTAAACATTATTATCGTGTTCAATACAAAAACAAACAAAAATCAATCCAGATCCTTTTTTCTAATACATCAGTAGATCCAATCGAATAGCCCATTTAAACGCATTAATTGATTAAAACATGTCCCCTTGTGTAATAAAGAAAATCCTAGTTACACGACATATCCACTGAAAACAAAACGGAGTACAGAGAGTACAATTTTTATAGAAGAATCAAACTACAATGTAAATGAGTCACTCAAATCTAAATATTATGTAATACATCTGTAGCACAGGACAACAATACCAATTATCAGGTTCTAAAATGTGTGTAGGTAAAGAATGTAATAATCAAGTAGAATCGAATCTTATTTTTTATGATAAAATAAAATGATTAAAGGATTCTTAGAACAATTTTTTTTGGGGGGGGGATTGTGATGCTTATGTTTTCGAAAAATTGAACATATGTAGAATTGAATATGAGAATCAAGGTAAGCGAAAGTAACTCTTTGTTACCAACCACCCACCCCCAACACCCCCAGGCAAAAAAAAAAAATCTTCAAAATCAGAAATAGTATGCCAGACGTAAATCCTTGTTTTCTGGCATTTCATTAGTTGACTTAATTGAAAAAGTAAACTTTACAAATTAGTATCAATATAATCCTGATGCATTGCCTTTATGAATAAATAAATATGGACAGTTTATATGAATTCATATGAAATACTCAAATACTTGAAATATTGACGATTACATGGCAAGAAACAAAGTTAAATCCAACTTCTTAGTACATTAAAAATGCATCCTAAAATTTTGGCAACAAAATAGCCGTTTCTTATTCGTCGGCTTGTTTATGTATAGAACATATATGGTACATATATATATATATATATATATATATATATATATATATATATATATATATATATATATATATATATATATATATATATATATATAAAGATAAGTAATCATTGACTGATTGGTCGTGTAAAGGAAATGGCACCATATACACTCATCACTACATAGCTAATTCACTGCTACACATGCACAAAAACAAACCACATATACATATGTGCAAATTTATTTCATTTCTATTCACTACTATTTACTTAAGCATCCTGTTCTTATTCTAGCTCTGATTATTTATATAAATCACATTGCGATAGTGCTCGTTAAATCGTCTTTAAACTATTATAAACATAATACCAAAGTACCTTGTTTTGGCTATTGACATGTGTGACAAATCAGCAGAAGGTGCTCAATCATTCTTGCCCCCTGATCTCAACTTGATTTTTTCAGACGTTCTCAGTTGCCAACTGTTCTTTGCATTTGCATAATGTCATACGAATTTGCCTCTGTTCACTTGGTAGGCTTATCGTTGCTATTTAGTTCTTACTTTTTAATTTGCAACTTAAAAAAAATTAGGGGAAACTGGTTGTTCCCAGGAAATTATGATTTTGAACTAGTCTTTCATCGTAAAATTCAAATGTAAACTGGTAGTTCATAATAAAATATCTATGTAAACTTGTTGTTCATAAGACATTACCATTGTAAACTGGTAGTACATAACACAATATTAATGTAAATTGATTGTTCATCGGAAATAACCAATGTAAAGTTGTCCATCACAATATATTAATATAAACTGATTGTTCCAAGAAAATTATGATTGTGAACTGATCGTTCATCGTAAAATACCAATGTAAACTGGTAGTTCATAATAAAATATCTATGTAAACTGGCTGTTCACGAGAAACTACCAATGTAAACTGGCAGTGCATTGCAAAGTACCAATGTAGATTGTCTGTTTATAACAAAGTACCAATGTAAACTGGTAGAACATTGCAGACTCAATGTAAAGTTTCACTGGTAATGTTGATTAATATCGTAGTTTAAAGGAGTATTACCTATGTTCTTTAAAACAAAAATGCTTTCCTTTTTCACTACTTAGATTTATATACAATAACAAAAAAGATATATTCACAGGCATAAACATTCTTAAATTTCTATGTATTTTGTGAACATTCCTTGAAAACCTCAGTTTGGCAATTATTCACATGCATTGATTAATTCCACCTCACTGTTTGTATATGTATACTACACTGGACCTAACCTTATCTTCACAAAATATATAGGACAATTTTGTATATTTGTTTTTGATAATCAAGGGCAAGTAATAATAGTAGTAAAATCGGTAAACAAAAGCCAATGCCCCTTTAGATTGTCATGGTACATATGTAGTCCTTTGCAACCTGATGATTTAGTACTTCAAACACTATCAGTATTTACTGTTAGCTCGTTAATGACCAAACCTTGGATTAAGCTACAAACTGTCCACCTTGTGAGTCGTTTTAAAACTAAGCAATTGTGTAAAAAGAATATAAAAATGACAGACACCAGTCAATATTAATCTTCAGGATGTCCAGGAAACAAATATACAAATCAGTTGAAAAATACTAGCCTCTGGAATAATTTGGCATCAAAATGTGTATGGACAAATGCATTCTAAATATTTATTTATCAAATACATGTACATCCTTACCAACGGAAAAATTTTGTAAACGATTATCTTATTACTTTTGTGTTGTTCTGCCCGCATATTGATAACACACTTTACCCTGTAATTTTAGTTATTGTACGCTTTGCTTATGACACATCATGTTTTCAATATCAAATTGGCACCACAGAAAAGCCGAGAAGTATCAAAGAAAAAAAAAAAAAATTATCTCGTAATTACGATTTAGTTATCTCGTTATTACGAGAAAATATCTCGTAATTACGAGAAAATTATGTCGTTATTACGAGGAAAGATCTCGTAATTACGAGATAATTATGTCGTAATAACGAGAAAAGATCTCGTAATTACGAGATGATTATATCATTATTACGAGAAAAGATACCGTAATTACGAGATAATTATGTCGTTATTACAAAACATATCTCGTAATTACAAGATAATTATGTCATTATTACGAGAAAAGATACCGTAATTACGAGATAATTATGTCGTTATTACAAAAAAGATCTAGTAATTACGAGATAATTGTGTCGTTATTACGAGAAAAGATCTCGTTATTACGAGATAGTTTGGAATAGGAAATTATAGTCAATTATCTCGTAATATATATAATAACTCGAAATTTCGGAATAATAATTCGAAATTTTAAGTATGTGTGTTTCTGTGTTTCATCATATGTCATATTTTCATCATTTTGATAATGAAAACAAAATACATGAAATTTTTTAATACGAATTATGACCAAATTTGTCTTGCTCATTGGCAACGATGGTTGACATAAGGGTTATGTCGATATTCAATTAATAATTGGGTAGATTAAATTCTCTTTAACTCAAGTAAACATGATAAATTTTCTTAATATTTTTTCTTGAGATATTGGAATATTTGTCCAGATATTGAGGTAAAATTAATCAGTGTTACATGATCAATCACTAATGTTCAAGACTAAGTTGAATTCCAATGGCTTCACGTAGGTCTCTGACCAGTTGTGCTGACCAGAACTGAATACATCTATTAATACCACTCTAAAATACAAAGTAGATAACTAGATAATGTTATATATTAACTCGATATTTAGAGATATTAACTCGAAATTTCAGGAATATATATTTTTACACATGGCAGCTTTACTCTTCCGTAGAATTATGACCGCTGTCGTATGATAATCAAAATGCGTCCGGCCGGACCGAAAATGTCCGAGTCTCATAATTTTCTATCCCTAACTATCTCGTAATTACGAGATCTTTTCTCGTAATAACGACATAAGTACTTCGTAATAACGACATAAGTATCTCGTAATAACGACATAAGTACTTCGTAATAACGACATAAGTATCTCGTAATAACGACATAAGTATCTCGTAATTACGAAATATTTTCGCGTAATAACGACATAAGATACGAGATCTTTTCTCGAAATAACGAGATAACTATCTCGTAATTACGAGATATTTTTATTTTTTTCTTTGATACTAATCGGCTTTCGTAATTATACCCAAACTTGCTACGCTTGCTACTTCTTTTGACATTTACACAAAAACAGTTTGATATCGTTCTATGTGAAATTATATATTTTGCAGAAGTACCATTTTATTAAATGACCACGAGTATTTTGACATCGATGATTTATTGATGTCTTTTTTATTATTTTGTTTTTCTCGTTTCAGCTGTACGGCGTTGTATCTTTATTATTTGTAGTGGTCTCCATCTTAGGATTCTGTTTGGAGACACTACCACAGTTGAGACCCCGCATGAATTTAACTATACAAAATGGTACTTCTCACTGTAACGGCGAGAAAACAGATATGGTCCAGGATATGACCCCCAACGAAGGTCTCTATATTCTTGATATCATATGCACTGTGTATTTTACCATCGAGCTGATCGTACGGTTTACATTTGCTCCTCATAAGATCAGGTTTGTGCGGTCCGCCATGAATATAATTGACCTACTTGCCCTCGTTCCTCTATATATGCAATTGATTTTCAATGCGGATGAGATGCGTACCTGCTATGTAAATGAACAACTCATTATAGAAATAATGTTCGTCTTAAGAATCGTCAGAATGTTCCGGATTTTCCACTTAGTAAAACATTATCAAGCCTTAAAAATATTAGTTTATGCATTGAAGGCAAGTGTACAAGAATTATTAATGTTAGCAATATTTCTGATTATTGGTATGCTTGTTTTTGCCTCCATGATTTACTATGCAGAAAGAAAAGATCTTGTAAATCCTAGTGATAAGTTTAATACCATACCGATGGGATTTTGGTGGGCACTTATTACCATGACAACTGTAGGATATGGCGATGTCTATCCAACTACTCCCATAGGATATGTGGTAGGAGCAGGGTGCGCTGTATCTGGTGTGCTTTTGATAGCGCTCACAATTCCAGTAATTTCAAACAACTTTACATTATTCTACACTCATGTACGGTCCAAAGGTGGCAAAGAGGGTCACCCTGTAGCGGGGTCAAGAGAGACTCTTGTAGTTCACTCAGAGGAGGATGGTGCTGAAACCACACTCTTAGACGAAAAAAGAAAATTATCAAACGGTTCTCTTGTAGTGGAAGCCTATATGAATGGAACTAGTGCGATTCGGAAGTTTGCCAGGAGTGATAGCCCTCAATACTCTCCAATTTTAAGGAAAATACAAGAGTCCAATTCAATGTCAGAAATACCTGAACGGAAAAAGGAAAATGAAGAGTTTGATCTTTGTCGAAGTAATAGTGATAAAGCCAGATCTGATGACGGTGTAATGTATTCGGGTGAGACCATTCTGTAGAAGGGTATTTGGAACTAACTAGTATTAAAATGTTTCATTTATATGTACTTCCCGTTCCTAGGAAAAAAAACCGAAAACCGTTGTTTTTTTTTAATTTTGATAGTGCGGTAGCTTAGACAAGGTCTAGCTCATGGAAAATTGATAAAAAAAAGAATAGATTTGGACAAGGTCAGGGAGTAAATAATATCAAATTACCTGCCACGTCGTTAAATCTAATAGAGTAGTATTGTGCACCTTTGATATTAAAGACACGACTCAAAGTGACAAGTACTTTACATCATAATTTACATTTGGTGTGCAGCGAAGTGTATTACATAGATAGGCCGTTTTTAAAAGTTGTTTGTTGTTTTGTTTCTGTCCCGTTTTAAGGGAGTTGTTATCTTTTTTGTTTCTTTTGAAATAACAATTGATCTGCTCAATGTATGTTAAATCAGGATACTTCCTATGAAACGATCAATTATATGTATGCTTATATTGTGAATACAAAAATCCGTGCTTCTTCCAAAGTTATACATAAACGCAGATTTCATCTTCATTTGCTACAGCTATTGGTATTAAACGTTTGGGCTATGCAATAAATGTGTGATATTTGGAAAGTGTGTATCAACTGTGTATTTAACGTGACGTCTACATGGCATTAATGGAAAGAAATTTCCACTATCTGTATATATATAAATATATGTCTATAGATCTTGGCTATAGTAACATCAAAGTTTTCATCCATCATATTGGATATTCAGTAAGCCAGTCGTCGATAGGCTACATCGTACTTTCCTTAACGAGTTAAATGCGACTTTCACAACGATTAGATGTAGCATCAATATATATATATATATATATATATATATATATATATATATATATATATATATATATATATATATATATATATATATATATATATATATATATATTACTTTTACTTATTCTTCATCGGATTTCAAATTGCTACAACTATATAAAATGTCCGTATACAAGGTTAGCACTTTTAAATTTTTTGTGGGATTAAGATAAAGCTAAGATATAAATGTGTATTTGCGCAATTTTCGTCGGTGTGTTTTGCATACTGAATATCTATTGCCTCAACGTGATAATTATACATTTATAACTTAATATTTCCATAAAAACAATTTGGACTGGACTGGATATTTTACTTCTAATTATTGAATGTTCAATTTGAAAAAGACATTTAGAGTAGTATTTGAAATGACATTTTATATAAAGACATTTAAAGTAGTATTTGAAATGACATTTTATATAAAGACATTTAAAGTAGTATTTGAAAGACATTTAAATAAAGTAGTATTTGAAATGACATTTTATATAAAGACATAAAGACATTTTAAAAAGAAGTAGTATTTGAAATGACATTTTATATAAAGACATTTAAAGTAGTATTTGAAATGACATTTTATATAAAGACATTTAAAGTAGTATTTGAAATGACATTTTATATAAAGACATTTAAAGTAGTATTTGAAATGACATTTTATATAAAGACATTTAAAGTAGTATTTGAAATGACATTTTATATAAAGACAAGCAGAGTAGTATACAAAAAAATCTCAGATACCAAAGTATAAATCAATAGAATATTTGAAATGACATTTTTAAAAAGACAAGTAGAGTAGTATTTGAAATGACATTTTATATAAAGACATTCAAAGTAGTAATTGAAATGACATTTTTAAAAAGACATGTAGAGTAGTATTTGAAATGACATTTTATATAAAGACATTTAAAGTAATAATTGAAATGACATTTTATAAAAATGACAAGTAGAGCAGTATTGAGGAATAAATCTTTGTCAAATCTGGAACAAACTAAGACTTTCGTGTGGTATTGACAAGAACCCAAACGTTTCATATCGTTTGTGTCGTCATTTTATAAAAAGACATTTGGAGTAGTATTTGAAATGACATTTTATGTAAGTGTTGTAACGTTGAAAATGTTATGTAATATAACGTGAAATATATATGTAATTCACGTTATTAACCGTCTTGATAATTCAATGATTGCTATCATTAACATTACATGATGTAAGAGAAATATAAACAAGTTTACACCATATTACCCTGTATAATGATATTGTAAATCTCAAGTGTTTGTATTGAGTAAGCTTCTTGTTTCTATGGCATGCATATTATACATTATGATAAGAACAGTAGTATAGGCCTAGCGAATTCAATTTGGACTTGTGATATGTACAAATCTTCAGGATGTCCAGAATACAATATACAAATCTGGTGAATGTTGGACAAACATGGGTCTTAGGAAATCCAGAAGTGGTGTTAGGTGTCATGGAGGAGTAAGCATCCCCTGTTTACCCGTCATATCGACCGCGAGTACAGTAATATTCATATGAAGTTAGTGAGGAATAAATCCTCGTCACAAATGGAACAAATTTTTAAAAGACTTTCGTGTGGTGTTGACAAGAACCCAAACGTTCCATACTGTTTGTGTAATATTTTTAGAACATTATCATAATAAGTAGCCTGTTGAAATTATTTGACATTTTGGATTAGGTGGAAATCAGAGGATCATATATTGAAGCCTAGTATTAACCTTCCGGAATTAAATCCATACCACACGGTTGCATTTTATAGTCTAATAACGTTAATGAAATCAATATTAGTCATTAAATTATTCAGTTTTAAAATTTCGTAACAATCAATATGATTTATAAAAGCAAATATTTTATTCTTGAATTAATGCATGTTCTACTAAGGGCCTAGGGTATCACGTGCGAAATAATTAAAGCACACAATGGTATTAAATTTCGCAATTATTTATTATCATATCTATTATGTATGTATCCACTTAATTACTGAAAATAAAAATTCGGCATGGTTTAAATGTAACTGGGTGGATTACAAGAATAATTAATGAGACATTTAGATACGTAATATGTATGGAGATATCGATGTAGTTTAGATTGCGAAAAATTCAACTGGATCCTTTTGTATGCCTATTGTTTAGTTCATTATTTAGAATAATGCGTTTCAATCTTTATTCAGGATTTTCCATACTGCACTTGTAATTTTTAGTTTTATTTTAAGTTAGATTCCTACTAAATGCTTAAATGTTTTGCAGTTTAATATAGTAAATAAACTCAGAAGCTTTTATATATGACATCATCTAAGGCTTACATACCTCCTGTGGTAGCAGTATATAGAATATATACCGTCTTCACGTGTCCAATCTGAGCCAGATTATAGCAAGAGTATATTAAGTAAAACATTTAATATCGATATATATATATATATATATATATATATATAATATATATATATATATATATATATATATATATATATATATATATTGGTACGACTTCGCTCTTGTCCCATGTTGAATTTACTGACTGTGTTTATCCCATATTAAAGTCAAAGACTGTAAGTTAACTTAGAGAGAGAGAGAGAGAGTAATGAAATATATATATATATATATATATATATATATATATATATATATATATATATATATATATATATATATATATATATATATATATATATCGATACATATATGTCGTATTCACTGGTTTGAGTATTATTTGTAACTTATCTACGTACGTATTGTTTTTCAGATCAATTGCCAAAGTAAATCATAGCACAGAAATTTTATTGTAATTAATCACATATTTCCGTTTATTATTATACAAATTTGTATGTATTTCACATTTAAAAAATTGAGTGCATTTGTTGTGATGTCGCTTTTAAAACTTAATTTTCCGAATACTACGTCAATATTTTGAGAAACTGGCAGTGTGTTTGTACGTTTAATTCGTCCGTGTCAATTTGTTAACTTATGTCTGGCAGCCATTTTTGCATTTATTCCTCTGTCCAGACAGTATCGTTTACTTGCTTTTTACCATTACAATATTTCAGTATTTTATTGGCAGTTATATTATTCCACTTTTATACCGGGCCTTTTGGTCATTCACAATAATGTTATCATATATTTGTCAATATTTTGTATTTTCTGTTATTGTTTATCAATCTAGCACGTTAACATACATTGGTTTGATTCGTTATGCGAATTCAATTAAATTCATTCCCTGGTGGAATCATTTAAATCACTACTATTTTAAATAATAGTGGGTAATTTCACATTTTTAACTTATTGCAGGCAACGTTCACGTTTTAACTTACTGCGGGCAAGTTCACGTTTTTAAATAAATTTGAATTAAATTATAAGGCGATTTGTTGTTTGTGACTAAATGAATAAATATGAATATACTTTCACTTGTTCTACACAAATATAAGCTAAGATCCACTTTCTACGTAACAGATACTAATTATCCACTGTTAGCTGTTGTATTGGCCAAAGTGTGTGACCTAAAGCAATCTCCTTAACCACAGCATTGAAAATAAATCTAAACAGGGTCATTTTCACAAAACAACGCAGGACAAAACAAGATTAAACAAATCTAACAACTGTGAGAATAGCTAATTATAATATTGTGCATGTCGATGAAAGGTAAATGCATATACAATTCGACCTCAACTGATGAAGTTTTGTTGACAGAAACGATTGTTTTTAGCATTTGTTTCGGCCATTTTACAAAATTACAAGTTTTATATATGTTTATACTACCAGGCTGTTGCCAATGCTGGAACCCCCGAGGGAATACAAAACCCCTGGTATTTCGATACCAGATGATTATATCATTCCAAAGGGATATTTCATATGGATAACACCGCTTTAAATTCAAATTCTTATTCGGATCATCAAAAGCTAAGGTGGTCATCTTTTACAATGGTTACACTTAGGCAGCAATACATTTAGGTTTATAATTTTGATTCGTGTGATATAACGTTCTGTTTGGAAATCTACATCTATTTAAAATGTAACCTCAAATGATGAAGTCTCATTAACAGAAACGATTGTATTGGTACATTGTAACAAGAGGCCCATGGGCCTTGACGCTCACATGATTTGCAAGAGGTAATTATTGAGCTGTTCAGAGGCTTGAGCAGCATAAGTGGCAGCAGATTGTAAGGACTCCATGGGGATAATTTGTAGGAAGTTAGAAGTCGAAAATGTCTCAACCAATCAGTGGCCAGGGTAGCCATCTTGGATTTTTGGATCAACCCAAAAAAACAACACTTCGTCAGGATATCATAAGGAACATGGGTACAAAATTTGAAGTCAATCGGTTCAGTGGTTCTTATGATTTAATTGAAAATATCTCAAGACAATCAGAGGTCAGGACGGCCATCTTGGTTTTTCAGATCAGCCCGAAAAAACAACAAAACTTGTTCAGGACATTATAAGGAATACAATATGTGTACCAAGTTTGATGGCAGTCGGTTCCGTGGTTCTTAAGAAGTTGAAAATGTCTCAGCCAATCAGATGCCAGGGTGGCCATCTTGGATTTTCGGAACGGTCCCCCCAAATGTTAGACGCACGACGGATGACGCACAACGGATGGAGAACGATTGCAATAGCTCACATGAGCAATCACGTGAGCTAAAAATACTACCATTGTATTTGGTATGTGTGTGTGTGTGTGTAAATCTCGTATTCGAAAACTTAAAGGGACTATGAAAACACGTTATCCCTCTGTATTTAATGATCCAGAAGTAGTAACTGAACTGGATAGGTTACATGACCAATATGTACTGGTACCAGCAGACAAAGCCTCAAATAATATAGTTTTTATTTGTAAGGCACATTACTATAATTGTTTATTAGAAGAACTTGGGTTTAGTACGAATTCTGGTAATCCTACATACACACGTAGCTCACTTTCAAAGGACGAGATCCTTCAAAATCACGTATCCGTATTACGCTCATTTGATATACCTACAACGGATACCGATTTCGAGCTACCATATTTATATTGGATACCTAAACTTCATAAAACCCCATATAAGCAAAGATACATAGCAGGATCCAGCAAATGTTCTACCAAACCTTTATCTTTACTCCTTACCAAGATATTGACAGCCGTTAAGGAGAAACTTCAACAATACTGTACAGTTGCTTATTCCAGAAGCGGTGTAAATCAGATGTGGATACTTAAAAATTCTAAACAGCTTTTAGAAAATTTGAAGGCACACAATTTTTCTCGAATTCACAGTATCAAAACTTATGACTTCTCTACTCTTTACACTACTATTCCCACATAAAAAATTAAAAGAAAGACTTTTCAGCATCATAGACAACTGCTTTTTCACTAAAGGTGGTACCCGAAAATTTAAATATCTAGTGATTGGCTATCAGGATACTTATTTCGTCAAACACCACTCTGATTCTACACATAAATATACTGAAGTTGATATAAAAAACATGCTGGAATTCCTAATAGACAATATATTTGTAATGTTCGGAGACGTGGTCTTTCAACAAACTGTCGGCATTCCTATGGGAACCAATTGTGCTCCTTTATTGGCCGACCTGTTCCTTTATTCATACGAAGCAGACTTCATTCAGAAACTGCTGAATCAAAAGAAGAAAAAGTTAGCGGTGTGTCCTTTAATTTGACATTTAGATATATCGACGATGTTTTGTCAATTAATAATGACAGTTTTCATACATATGTCAATGCGATATATCCCAGCAAACTAGAAATTAAAGATACTACAGAATCAAGCACACACGCTTCATACTTAGACATATTACTTAATATAAACACAGACGGGAAATTAGCAACGAAGCTATACGATAAACGCGACGATTTCGGCTTTCCCATCGTAAATTTTCCACATTAAGTAGTAATATCCCTCAATCACCCGCATATGGAGTTTATATTTCACAAATGATCCGATATGCCAGGGCGTGCACAACATATGAAGATTTCATATACAGAGGTAAACTACTCACTGACAAATTATTGACACAGGGATATCGAAAAACCGCGTTTAATGTCAACGTTCCGCAAGTTTTACGGTCGGTATAATAGTCTTGTTTGTGACTACTCTGTTTCACTAAGTGAAATGTTGAGTTGCCTTTTCGTTGGCGGTTGTTGAGACGTCTGTACCAATTGTAACGAGGATACACTCCTCACGTGTTTCGTTGGACTTGACTGTGGACTCACGGCGGGTGTGACCGGTCGACAGGGGATGCTTACTCCTCCATGGCACCTGATCCCACCTCTTGGTTTCCAGAGGTCCGTGTTTGTCCATTTTACCGGATTTGTATCTATGTCCTGGACATTCTATTGATTTATGCTTTGGTATCTGAGGTTTTTATATAGTAAAACCTGCTTTAGCGACTACCTGTGTATAAAGACCAACTTTATTGTCCCCAATAGTACCATTTGTGTACAAATCGGCCGCCATAATATAAAGACCACCTCTCTATAAAGACTGATTTTGTTTCCCTAAGGGAGTCTTTACTCAACGAATATAGTGAATATAATGGTTTTATTATTTGATCAAACATATACATGTATATACATAGAAAGTGCACCAGTGAAATTATATAGCTCTAATATATGATTAATGAGCATGAAATATTTGAAAAAATGATAAAATATAACATTACAGTTATGTATGTTGTAAACCAACATTTGTTTTAGAATTATAAAAACCAGATAATACGTTATGCTGTTTTGGGGATTTTAAAGTCCCATAACTCTGGCAAATATTGTCAAGTATTGACATAATCGACCTCAATCTAGATCTTTTTATATAAAACGTCATACCAAATTGAGTTAAAGGGGCATTAGCTGTTTTTACCAAAAATAATTATTTCGATTTTTTCTACTTTTACTTTTTGTATTTGATGTACAATAACTAATAAGAGAGCTATTATAGACAGGCATAAAAATCTTATATTTCTATATATTTTGAGAAAATCACGTTAGGTCGAGTATAGTATGCATTTACAAATAGTAAGGTGGAATTAATCAATTACAAGTGAATAACTGCCAAAGTGGGTTCTGAAGCAATTTTCACAAAATATATAGGTATTTTAGAATGTGTATGCCTATGTATATCTCTTTTTTGTTTTGTATATCAATCTACGTAGCTAAAAAGGAAAGAATATTTAAAAAAAATCACAGCTAATGCCCATTTAAAATTTGGTGAAATATATTCAAATATCATGACGGAAACCAAACCATTCAGTTAAAAACAGACAGATCTGAAACAGTATGTCCTCCGATCTACGGTGGCATACGGACAGTATAAATGTGATCAACACATCTACCACAGGACAATAACAAACTCGTTAAAATCAATAGCATAGACTAGCCCAAATGTGTCTTCATGAACGGGTTAAAAGTAAATACAACAATAGACAACGATTCTAATGAGAAACGTCAAATATCCAAGTCAAATACTACACCTATTTAGTATTTAAAATACGGTCTTACCTGTATCGCTTACCTGAATTAACCAAAGTACTGAAAGTACCGAAATGGATTGTTATTTTGACAAAATAACCCTTGAATTCAAACTACAGTAATTAAACTTAAGAAAAAATATCTCTGAAACAAAAGCAAGATAAAATGAAAATAATGTTACATGTGTCATGTATACACACGGCAGTTAAGCTAGGCCTACCAATGCTTTAAACATTTAAATTTCTCATTACAATTTACATGCATTAAACAACAGTACAACTCGGATGGTAACTGAGAACCATACGTTTTTTAGTTTCAGAGGTTATACAAGATGCATGAGAAGGAGAAGAATTATCATGGGGGCAATTTCGTACACATGTACATTTGGACTTTGAATTATATGTAGGAATTTTCATTGTTTTTATGGAAATGGGTCCAAAAATTTATTCGAAACAGAGAAACTTGGCTAAAAAATTTCTAACTATAAAATATGTAAAAAATAGTGCAAAATAACAAAAAATTTCGGGACTTTATCAATACAGTTCAAAACATCGAGAAATTTGAATCATTGAATTTCGACTCACACACACACACACACACACACACACACACACACACACACACACACACATATATATATATATATATATATATATATATATATATATATATATATATATATATATATATAATAAAATATACAGAAAGTATATTTTGAAATTAAACTAATCACCAACGTTTTGAAGGACGGATACATTGACCACCCCCCCCTCTTTGTTAAAAAAGAACAAAGCATAAAATCCAGCTAACCTGATATAAAACATGTATAGACATGAAGATGAAAATACTGTCCTAGGTATAAAAATACATCCTATAGATAAGGTCGCTTCGTTTGTATAATAATGATAAGCAGATGCAGAAATTTGACGAAAATGTATATATTTTAGTAAGGTATAAAGCCATTCCAAGTCTTTTCTCTTTTTAGTATGTGCTGATAGATTGGTTTAAAGATAAAAAAACAGAAGAAGAAAATACAAACATCAAGGGACAATTTTGGTACATAGCCCTAAATGAAGAGTTAAACATAAACATTTATTTTCATCATTGTGAAAACTAACATTTCATAGGTTATTTAGTTGTATGTGCTAAAGATATAGATTGTTTTAAATTATTTCATTTGTTTACACATTAAGAAAATACTTAAATGTTCATTAAACTGAATTTTTCTCATTAAAATGTCTTGAGTTTTTCTATCATTTTGTGACATTTTTCCCCAAATGAAAGATTTTAGGGGGTGTTAAACATAATAAAACTTGGAATGGCTCAATGCATGCAGTTATAACAAAAAACACATGTTTACGCAAAATAATAAATATGTGAAAGTGCGCCTTAAAGCTAAACAAACACCCAAAGCTATTGTTTTTCATATTACTATCTCCTTCGAAACTCAGGTACAGTATCTGAGAGATTATCCTCTTGTCCATTTTCATAAGTCTGCTTGGTACAGTCTATATTATTAGTTTTTATGTTCTGTTTGAAATCTTATCTAATACATTGTATTTGTTCTGATAAGAGACTACAGTGGACATTTAAACCTGTCCAAATACTGATAGAACTTTAACAAAACACACACACACACACCAGAAAAAGTACTGCAAGGGGGAATTTGACAGGAGACATAGTATTCATGAACATGTAAAATACATGAATGTACTATCATAACAGGAAAATGAACATTAAAACTGACAAGTAACACAGGTAACAATATATTTGAAAAGAAAAAGAGCACTGAAAAGGTAATCCTGAGGTTTCCATATGACATAACAGCTGAACAGATTTGTGTCAAACATTGAATATAAATGCAACCAGTCGGTATACTTGCAATGAAGAAAATAACAGTCAGTATGTAAATATAAGGTAATCCTGTATTACAGGTAATGAAACATTTGATATGGCACTGAAAAGGTAATCCTATATAATAGTTTATGAACCAATTTAAACAGCAATGACTAGGTAACCCTGTACTACAGGTAATGAATGAAACAGTTGTAACAACAGTTAAAATGTAAACCTGTATTACAGGTAATGAAACATTTGATACAGCAGTGAAAAGGCAATCCTGTATTACAGTTAAAGGTACAGTTGAAACAGCACTGACAAGGTTAACCTGCATTACAATGTAATGAATGAAAAATTTGAAACAGCAGAGTAAAGGGAACCCTATACTACAGGTAATGAAACATTTTATACTGCATTGAAAAGGTAATCCTGGAATACAGGTAATGGAATAATTGAAACAGTACTGACAATGGAACAGGTATTGTTACACTCCTGTATTCCATGAATATGGAGTTTAAGAATACAAGCTGATGTTACCAAAGATGAAAGAAGTACCTGGTACAAAAAAGGTATTCAAACATTAAACTCGGTCATATCCTATGATATAGATCAATTACCTGAGCAGAGATACAGAAAAGATTTGCATTTTCTACAACACAGATCAAATGAAAATTTCCTGAGACAGATAAATTGATCAACTGACACTTTTCTACAACGCCAACCATTTCCTCAGAAGGATACAGATCATTTAAAAAATCCCAAGGATACATATTATTAAACAATCTCCAAGGATACAGATCAGATCATTTTAACAATTCCTACAATACAGAGCATTTCCAAGGATACAAATCATATAACCATTTCCAAGGATACAGATTATATATCCATTTCCTACGAGACAGATCATTTAACCATTTCCTACAATACAGATACATTGATCAAAAAACCATTTCCTACAAAGCCAAACAATTTTAATTTATTTAAGGATATGTACAGATTGGAATATTAAGAATAGGTTAAAATCCAGTATTTACTTCATTAGGGTTACAAACACATCACTTTGTGTAAATTAATCAAACATTTGATGTGTACAAGCAGATCTATTACTTACAGAGATTCTAGCTCTAAAACTTTTATTTCAAAATAAAATATAAACAGGTATCAAGAATTGTGATACAAAGTTAATCATGAAGAAAACTTGAATCATTATCTTTCAATAAAACAGTTCAGTTATTCTGAATACATCTATAACATAGTAAAATATCCATCCATGTGATCAAATTTAGACTCACCCGAATCAATTACTGTAAATTCATTATCAAAATGTAGGGGCAAACAAGTTAATATGAATGTAAATCATTTTGAAATCTGAAATCTAAATTATACACCCCTGAATTCTGACAGTGGACTTTACCATTCTTTAAAATGGAAGAGTTCATATGTGGCTACAGGGGTCCATGAGTAAACACAATGGTCAAGTAAAAACCATCATTATTATAATGTACATGTATAAAGCCAAGCTATAGAATGATAACCTTCATGTATAACACAGACTCATTTGTTCCTTAAAGCTGTCATCTCAAATTTTAAACCAATTTAATTAAATAAAAAAAAAATAATTATGTTTTTGAAACATCCCCAGTGTTTTACTTCCACTGGTAGCCATATTTGTTCAATTTTCTGTATAGAAACAAACCCCAAAACCGATATCAAAGGTAAGTTTGCTAAATCAGTCTAACTACAGTCGCAAAGAACAAACGTGTGAACTAATGAAGTTTGAGTATAACTCCCCTGCATATTGACAATAAATGCTGATATCAACAAAGTGCATTTACTCTATCTCAACATTTTGCAAGCTAATATACAGTTCACAAGCTTATTATTAATCAATCTCCTTTTAAAAAACTTAAATTGATATTCAATAACAAAAACAGAGATATACACAGGCATAAAAATTCTTAAATTCCTATATATTGTGTAAAAATTTCTTCAGAAACCTGGGTTTGTAACTTTATCACTTGCAATTGAAAAACTCAGCATTACTATTTGTATAAGAATACCACACTGGACCTGACCTTATTTCCACAAAATGTTTAAGGATTAATCTTTGCTATTTATTGGAAGTAAACTGGCATGAGGCAGAGTAAAACTTGTATTGCATGGAGAACAAGCAACTGACATCTACTACCCTCTTGACCTGTTGATATGTACTGTTCAAAACATGACACAACCAGACGGATCTGTCAACACGGGATTTCTTTTACCTATCAAAACAATAAAATCAGTGTCAGGGATGGCTCCATATCGGAGGTTTATACTTTATAATCAAGAATTCAGTGATTTATTTACTTTCTTTCCTATGAAGAAGTGAGGAAATATACACGATTTTTGTTTTTCATTTCTGAATGGACGAGCATGGCCATGGGCAGTGCATTTAGTACAGCAGTAGTGTTTACTTTTGTAGGCCTTATCCATCATAAAAATAGCATTGTGAGTTTATGTTTGTCAGGACTCCTGAATTATACAATCTGTGATGCTACAATTAATATTATAAAAACATGAACATAACTTATAAACTCAAAAGTTTTATTTAAGTTTTCTCTTAACAGAAAGAAGCGCATTGTAAGCATGTAAGCAGTGCCATTAAAAGCAGTTCCTTCTGCTTTGTAAGGTCAAGGGGCTCGTGACACGTGAAGCAATACCAGTTATACTGGAGCAAAGCAGGTTACATAGATTTAACATGCTTAGCATTATTTATGTAATATTTAATTAAATCAGAATGTAAGATTTGTTATGTCTGTGTATAGCTCTTATTTGTTATTGTACATCAAGTACAAGTAGTGAAAGTAGAAAAAATCAAATTAATTTTGGAGGGGGGGGGGGTAAACAAAGCTAATGCTCCTTTAAACGATGAGAGATGTATCTATTAAAGAGATAGTGCTGTATCTACTAAACACAAAGAGATGGTGGTGTATATACTAAACAGATGAGTGGTGTATATACCAAAGAGATGGTGGTGTATATACTAAACAGATGAGTGATGTATCTACTAAAGAGATGAGTGGTGTATATACTAAACAGATGAGTGGTGTATCTACTATAGAGATGGTGGTGTATCTGCTAAAGAGATGGTGGTGTATCTACTAAAGAGATGGTGGTGTATCTGCCAAACAGATGAGTGATGTATCTACTAAAGAGATGAGTGGTGTATCTGCCAAACAGATGAGTGATGTATCTACTAAAGAGATGAGTGGTGTATCTACTAAAGAGATGGTTGTGTATCTACTAAAGAGATGGTGGTGTATCTACTAAAGAGATGAGTGATGTATCTACTAAAGAGATGAGTGATGTATCTACTAAAGAGATGGTTGTGTATCTACTAAAGAGATGGTGGTGTATCTACTAAAGAGATGAGTGATGTATCTACTAAAGAGATGGTTGTGTATCTACTAAAGAGATGGTTGTGTATCTACTAAAGAGATGAGTGGTGTATCTACTAAAGAGATGGTGGTGTATCTGCCAAACAGATGAGTGGTGTATCTACTAAAGAGATGGTGGTGTAACTAAGCAATGATCAATGATCCAACATTTAGAAGTAATCTACTGATAAGTTTAATTATATAAATAATAAATGAATGATTAATTAGTACAATTGTTGGAAGCAAAAGAAAAATTATTCAGAAAAAACAACTAATCCCACAGCTGCCTTTTGTCAATGATGAAATGAAATACTCATATTGTATATGATGCTAAAAAAGTGAAGAATTGTTAACAATTCTATTGTAAGAATGATCACTTACTTAGATGACTTATGTTACTTACAATGTAGGTAATAGGTGCTCAGGTGAAATATTGATATGTACAAGTAGTAGGCCATAATATGTCAAATCCAGGTTCCTTTCTAATATATACACTTCCAGTCATGTGATTATCGTAATCACATGATAAAGTTTTTGACATATACTAATAAATCAGTTCAAAAGTTGGGGGAGTTTCTAGATGCAAGAGGCCTATAAGGTATTAAAATATTAAAATAGTGTAGAAGTAGTTATGTAATGTTCCTACTAGCATGGCCAGTAAGCTTACCCCTTTAGCTCGATTGGCCAAAAGAGTATTAGCTTTATATATTGCTGGTCTTATTGATACATTTTTCAACATATTAGTCGAGATCTAATTTTAGATGTAAACAGAAGCATTAATAGGGGGGAAATTCAAAGAAATCATACAAAAATGAATGAATTTTACATAGTCTAAAAAGATGCCAAAATATTTATTTTATTTATGAAAATTGCAAAGTCTAAAAAGACATCAAAAACGCATAAAAAATTATTTTCCGATTCCAACGAAATTAACAAACTTGAATCATACACTTGTATGTAGATCACTCAGATACAATCAGTTTTTCAATTCATGCAGGGGTTCTGGAGGAGAAGATTTTTAAAGAGGGATAAACCCTGGAGCCTCTTTTGCCCCACCCTGGATCAACCCCTGGCCTGATCTGGCCGAAATGAACAAACTTGAGTACTTCCTTCTTAGAAAGTTTCATCAAAATCCTTTCAGCAGTTTTGGAGAAGTCGAAAACATGAAAAGTTTATGAACAGACAGATGGACAAACAGATAACAGACAAAAGGCGATCACAAAAGCTCACTTTGGTTCAAGAGAGCTAAAACAAAAACAAGAGGTTCACAACAGCCTGCATCGCTCACCTGGTTGTCATCTAGAATAGGACCTGGACCTGCCAGAAATATGTTTTAAACAGGTCCATACAAACAACCATTGTGACAAAGTTTGATTCTTATTGGGAAAGTAGTTCCAGAGAAAAAAAGTGTGTTTTCCCATAGGGTCCAATGTTAAATTATATTCCCTGTTGGCAGCCATCTTGGATGAAGTGTGAACCTGAAAAACAAATTTTATACAGGGGACCACCCAAAGACTCTTGTGACCATGCTTGGTTCCAATTGGCTCAGTAGTTTCAGAGAAAAAGATCTTTGAAAGTGTTCCCATGTGGTCCAATGTTAATCTATAGCACCTGGGCCTGCCGGACACACGTTTTAATTGGGTCCATCCAAGGACCATTATGACCAAGTTTGGTTTCAATTGGGATAGCAGTTCCAGACAAAAAAATCTGTAAATGTGTTTTCTCACAGGACCCAATGTTAAATCATGATCCTTGCTGGAGGCCATCTAGGTGGGGTGTGAACCTAAAAAATACCTCTTCTACAGCTGACCACCTAAAGACTATTGCAACCAAGTTTAGTTCCAACTGGCTCAATAGTTTCAGAGGAGAAGATCTTTGAAAGTGTTCCCATATGGTCCAGTGTTAATCTATGTTTACTGCTGGTGGCCATTTTGGATAGCACCTGGCCCTGCCAGACACATTTTTAAAAGGGTCCATCAAAGGACCATTATGACCAAGTTTGGTTTCAGCTGGGATAGTAGTTTCAGGGAAACAATCTGTAAATAATTATGTTCCCTGCTGGCAGCCATCTTGGATGAGGTGCCAACCTGAAAAACACCTTTTTCAAAGGGGACCACCCAAAGACTATTATGACCAAGTTTGATTCCAATTAGCTCAGTGGTTTCAGAGGAAAAGATCAATGAATGAAAGTTTACACCAGAAAGACGGAAGGACGGCGGGATGGACGCAAAGTGATGGCAAAAGCTCACCCTGGCTTTAGCAAGGTGCGCTAGAAAATAAGTAAAAATTCAAAAATGAAATGTGATTGTCTATCAGAGGTAGTATACATGTAGATTTGATCAGCCTTATGAAACTTTTGACAAATGAAGAGGACTATAAAAAATAAACATAAAAAAGTCTATACAAAGACTACTGTCTTTATAAAGACATTAATCCAGGGACTACTGTCTTTATAAAGACATTAATACAGGGACTACTGTCTATAAAAAGACATTGATCCTGGGATTAAACTGTCTATACAAAGACACTAATCCAGAGATTACTGTCTATATGAAGATTAAATCCAGGAACCAAACTGTCTATAAAGGGACATAAATGAAATAGAACGGTAAATGAAAGACCATCCTGTCTGCCACTAGTGTGGATTTTCAGAAGATATTCATAGTCATTGATTTAATAAGTGATTTGAAGAAATTATCAGCACAGAGAAAATAGGTGTTTGTGAAACATGAAAATATATACAACATTTTTGTAATCTTGAAAAAAAAATATATATATATATATATATATCAAACATCAGAAACACAATAAAATAACATAATTGAAAGAAATTGATGCAAACCAATTTTTATGATAGCTGTGGTATACTATTGGTTTACTTTATATCTGACACAAACGTGATAATCTTCTTATGACAGATACATGTAACCATGACAAAATGCAAACATGAAAACAATATATGTGCACAAACAACGGTCAAAAGCAGACCTAAAGATGCAATGTCAAAAAAAAACAAATGTACACAATGAAAATGTTTTCCTTTATAAAAACAGATCTAGAAATAAGTTACATTTTTCAGGATTTAAAAACTGGTGGGAATTACATACAATTTACAGCTCATAAATTTATAGTGAATGGAAACTGATAAAATTCCATTCACTACAAGATATTTTATCATTTTTTAATCAGCACAATTATTCTCTGTCGACATCTAGAACCACTCAATGACACAAGCATAGGGAAAATCATGATCTTTCCATGATGACTACAGAAGATACATTAAAAGAGACACATCAGTATATTACAGAGGTAAAGAAATTGCCATGTCATAAACCATTCTTGTGCATATATAACACCTTTAGTTGCATATTTTAGTAACATCTATTATGGATTTCAGTAATACCTTTTGTGGTATTTTAGTAATACCTTTTAAGATATTTTTAGCCACCTATGGTTTTTTTTGAAGTTTTTTCTTGTTGTTTTTCTGGTCTGCAGTAAAATAATAAGGTTTATTTGCCACAGACATAGCAGCAACTTGTTGTGTGTCTTCCATGACATAACCACGGTCATTGGACACATACATATTGGCAACTTGTTGTGTGTCTTCCATGACATAACCAGGGTCATTGGACACTGACATATTGGCAACTTGTTGTGTGTCCTCCATGACATAACCAGGGTCATTGGACACTGACATATTGGCAACTTGTTGTGTGTCCTCCATGACATAACCAGGGTCATTGGACACTGACATATTGGCAACTTGATGTGTGTCTTCCATGACATAACCAGGGTCATTGGACACAGACATATTGGCAACTTGTTGTGTGTCTTCCATGACATAACCAGGGTCATTGGACACAGACATATTGGCAACTATTGGTGTGTCCTCCATGACATAACCAGGGTCATTGGACACAGACAAATTGGCAACTTGTTGTGTGTCTTCCATGACATAACCAGGGTCATTGGGCACAGACATATTGTTTTCTTGCTTTGTCTCATCTGTGACATAATCTGGATTGCCTGACAATGACATGTCAGTTTTTTGTTGTGTCTCATCTGTGACATAATCTAGATTACCTGACAATGACATATTGGGTTTTTGTTGTGTCTCATCTGTGACATAATCTAGATTACCTGACAATGATATGTCGATTTTTTGTTGTGTCTCATCTGTGCCATAATCTGGATTGCCAGACAATGACATATTGGGTTTTTGTTGTGTCTCATCTGTGACATAATCTAGATTACCTGACGATGATATATTGGGTTTTTGTTGTGTCTCATCTGTGACATAATCTAGATTACCTGACGATGATATATTGGGTTTTTGTTGTGTCTCATCTGTAACATAATCTGGATTACCTGACAATGACATGTTGGTTTTTTGTTTAGTCTCATCTTCGATATAGTCTTCATCTTCATTTTGGCCCGAGGCATCCTGACTTTTCACTCCACTATTACAAACCTTATCTAATGGAACACAACTCAAATTTGCATTTTCAGGATTGCAGGTGTTTGCATCTTCTTCACAGATATGGACAACCATTTCCTCAGGTGATACTTCTGTATGGCTGCTATCATCAATTAAAGTAAATTCATTTATACCAGTTGTGGGTGAGTACTGACTGTTTGTAATATGCAGCAGTAAATCGTGATGTAAAGTTGTCTGTTTAACATAGTCACAATCTTGTCCTCTGTTACCTTCTATATGACTATTTTGGCCTTTTAAATCTGTTGATTTCTTCTTCAGAGAACCGTTATTTCCAGATGTGCTTCCTGTTATCTGATCATTATCTAAAAGCATAAAAAAAACCATATATTTGAATTTGAATTTTTAAGTGTTTTACACCGCACTCAACAATTTTTCAGTCATATGGGGATGGCCAGTTAATGGTGGAGGAGAGAACCTGGTTATAATGTACCTGGAAAAAGACAATCAGCCTTCCATTATATATATATATATACATGTATAAACATACATATTTACTAGACATAGACATACACTATGTGCACATAATCTCACAATCCATACATCTTTATATGTCTGCACACTCACTACAAAAGCATACATATGCATACTCAATACACACACACACACAC
>BROG01000016.1:0-57500 GCA_030159075.1 Atrina japonica
CTGAGGTTAACATGTCTGTCTCTATCATATTGGTATAGTAATATGATTTTAAAATTGAATCAATGGCACAAATTTCAATTTACAAATTTTCATTTTTACCCGTCCCCAGAAAGTATTGTGACATTATAGGCTTACATATATACGTTACGACTGTTTTAAAGGCTTGAATGTTTGTAGATGATAGTCCTTCATGTGCTTGTAATATTAAAAAGTTAATTATTTCACCCCTATCCCACATTTGGACTGGTCTTAAATCATTGATTTACAGAAGAGTCCAAAGGTTTATAAGCTTAAAGAAAATAAAATGATGATAAAATAGACAATAACGTTATCATTAATCATGTTATAACTGTGTGGTGGTGTCTGTTACAGGCTAGTTGTAAAGTGATATTGATTTTTCTTTTGTATACAGTACAGACCTCGGTGTATGGTAAGTACTGTATTACCTCTGACTGGTTCTCTGTAGTGCAGTCAGTACACACCGTTAAGTATATATCTGTTCTGGATGTGTTCCTCAGTAATTACTAATATTTACCTTCATTCTTGTGTACCAAATTCTTGAATGTTTGTTATTGAAGGCTGCTTCTCGTTGTTTGATTACTATCATTAGTTTGTGCCGAGACATTATCCAGTATAGCTTCTAATTATCCTGTCTTTATTTCTATTGTTTGACTGTATTTACCTGTAGTACAACTACATGTACAGTCTTAGTATACATGTAATGTGTACAGTCTTAGTTCACATGTACTATGTACAGTCTTAGTATACATGTACTATGTACAGTCTTAGTATACATGTACTATGTACAGTCTTAGTATACATGTACTATGTACAGTCTTAGTATACATGTACTATGTACAGGCTTAGTATACATGTACTATGTACAGTCTTAGTATACATGTACTATGTACAGGCTTAGTATACATGTACTATGTACAGGCTTAGTATACATGTACTGTGTACAGTCTTAGTATACATGTACTGTGTACAGTCTTAGTATACATGTACTATGTACAGTCTTAGTATACATGTACTATGTACAGTCTTAGTATACATGTACTATGTACAGTCTTAGTATACATGTACTATGTACAGTCTTAGTATACATTTACTATGTACAGGCTTAGTATACATGTACTATCTACAGTATGTTGTTCTTTTTTGTCTCTTTAATATCGTGTAGTAAAGTGTTGTAAGTAATTTGTTTTGATGGGTGTTTGGGCTCCAGTACTTGATATTTTCGCAGATGTGAGGAAGTCCTATATTAAGAAAGAGTTTATTTGGCCATCTTGTCAGATCATGTTGTTAGATTATATGTCATGATAACATACTTGTTTACTTAAAAATATTTTATAATACATTGACTTTCTTTGAGTTATATTTGATGATTGAAAGTAAGTATTACTGGAAAATTACATCCTAATCACTTTAAAGGAAGTGCCAGATCAGTACTGAGAGAATGTTGTATGTTATAATCAGTATTGAGAAGTATGTCCAGATCAGTACGGAGAAGTATGCTGTATGTTAAGATCAGTACTGATAAGTATGTCCAGATCAGTACTGAGAAGTATATTGTATGTTAACATCAGAATTGAGAAGTATGCCCAGATCAGTTCTGAGAAATATGCTGTATGTTAAGATCAGTACTGAGAAGTATGTCCAGATCACTTCTTAGAAGTATGTCCAAATCAGTACTGAAAAGTATGCTGTATGTTAAGATCAGTATTGAGAAGTATGTCCAGATCAGTACTGAGAAGTGTGTTGTATGTATTTTAAGATCAGTACTGAGAAGTATGTCCAGATCAGTACTTAGAAGTATGTCAAGATTAGTACTGAGGAGTATGTTGTATGTTAAGATCAGTATTGAGAAGTATGTCCAGATCAGTACTGAGAGGTATGTCCAGATCAGTGCTGAGAAGTATGCTGTATGTTAAGATCAGTACTGAGAAGTATGTCCAGATCAGTACTGAAAAGTATGCTGTATGTTAAGATCAGTACTGAGAAGTATGTCCAGATCAGTACTGAGAAGTATGCTGTATGTTAAGATCAGTACTGAGAAGTATGTCCAGATCAGTACTGAAAAGTATGCTGTATGATAAGATCAGTGCTGAGAAGTATGCCCAGATCAGTTCTGAGAAGTATGTCCAGATCAGTACTGAAAAGTATGCTGTATGTTAAGATCAGTATTGAGAAGTATGTCCAGATCAGTACTGAAAAGTATATTGTATGTTAAGATCAGTATTGAGAAGTATGTCCAGATCAGTTCTGAGAAGTATGTCCAGATCAGTTCTGAGAAGTATGCTGTATGTTAAGATCAGTACTGAGAAGTATGTCCAGATCACTTCTGAGAAGTATGTCCAAATCAATACTGAAAAGTATGCTGTATGTTAAGATCAGTATTGAGAAGTAGTCCAGATCAGTACTGAGAAGTGTGTTGTTTGTTAAGATCAGTACTGAGAAGTATGTCCAGATCAGTATGGAGAAGTATGTTGTATGTTAAGATCAGTATTGAGAAGTATGTCCAGATCAGTACTGAGAAGTATGTCCAGATCAGTTCTGAGAAATATGTCCAGATCAGTACTGAGAAGTGTGCTGTATGTTAAGATCACTTCTGAGAAGTATGTCCAGGTCAGTACTTAGAAATATGCTCTATGTTAAGATCAGTACTTAGAGGTATGTCCAGATCAATACTGAGAAGTATGCTGTATGTTAAGATCAGTATTGAGAAGTATGGCTAAATCAGTACTGAGAAGTATGCTGTATGTTAAGATAGGTATTGAGAAGTATTCCCAGGTCATTTCTGAGAAATATGTTGTATGTTAACATCAGTACTGAGAAGTATGTCCAGATCAGTTCTGAGAAGTATGTCCAGATCAGTACTGAAAAGTATGCTGTATGTTAAGATCAGTACACAGTAGCATGTCAAGATCAGTACTTAGAAGTATTTCCAGATCTGTATTTAGTGTTAAATCTAGGATCTGAAAACGTGCACACAAAATCAGTGTGAAAGGGCACACAATTTCAGTTTGAAAGGGCACTTAAAACATGTAAATTGGTTTTGAAGGCACCTGCACTAGAACGTGTGCATATTCTTGGGGCTCCGTTAACAAATTTTAAATACTTTTCTTTTAAAATGTTTTAAAAAAACAAAAGATAGTTTTTCTATAAATAGAATCATTTAATAATTTTTTCAGTGAAAAAAAGGGGCACAAGGGCTAGCCCTGGCTTGACATTTTTTTTCTGCCAATCCAGAAACATATATATTATATAGGAATCTAAAAATCATAGCTGTGAAATTAGTCTATTGATTAATTAAAACAAGCTAGTAAATGTCTCAAGTTAAATATTTGATACATAATTTACACTTTGATATGTGACAAACATTATTTCCTAAATTGGTAATTGATTGTCATGCTTAAATTATCTAAATAAATCCAACGAATTTGTTAGATTTAGGCCTATTTGAATTTTTCCTCACTGTATCAGATAGGACAGGAAAAGTCCCGATAATTCCAGGAGTCCTGTGACACGAAGTCGATAAAGTCCGAGAACAAATTTGCTTTTGGATTTGGCAGAAGTCTTGGCGGTTTATTCCCATTTACAGTATTTTCACAGCGATTATGCCTTTAAAAAAGCCTTGGTGAATTCCTTCATATGTACATGTATATTAGTACTTCGTACTTCAGGCAACTACAAGCAATTTGGGTGAATCGGTTTAAAATAAGCGTGTCCGTGGACACAAGCTATTTTCCCACTCGCGAACTAGAGCCTGCTTCAAATGATGAATTCAACCACGTAGCAGCACATAACCTTTTTTAATTGGATATTTTGAAATAAAACATCGTTTTATTAGCTTCTAAATATATTTTTTCAAACATACATTCAATTCTTTAGTCATTTGAAAATAGCGGAAATTCAGCAAGTTTGCTGATATTCCCAATCACCTATGAGTCGTTTGACTGCCCTATCTTGGGTGATTACCTGAGGCTATTTAAACTAATCAACCATGAAATATACATAGTATTGACATGGGTAATTGGGGCAATCAACAGATTAAAGAGTAAATAATAGGGATGGGGGTTTCACAAGCAATTTCGCCAATGAATTGATTTTTTTTTGGGGGGGGGGTGTTATTGGTGATTGACATCATGAAAAGGGCATGGAGCTGGAAAAAAGGGCATAGCGTTACCAAAAAAGGGCATGGCACGGCACCATGCTATGTCGCTCTAGATTCAACACTAGTATTGAGAAGTATGTTCTGTGTTAAGTACTGAGAAGTTTGTCCAGATCAATACTGAGAAGTATGCTGTATGTTAAGATAAGTACTGAGAAGTTTGTCCAGATCAATACTGAGAAGTATGCTGTATGTTAAGATAAGTACTGAGAAGTTTGTCCAGATCAATACTGAGAAGTATGCTGTATGTTAAGATAAGTACTGAGAAGTATGTCCAGATCAATACTGAGAAGTATGCTGTATGTTAAGATAAGTACTGAGAAGTTTGTCCAGATCAATACTGAGAAGTATGCTGTATGTTAAGATAAGTACTGAGAAGTTTGTCCAGATCAATACTGAGAAGTATTCTGTATGTTAAGATAAGTACTGAGAAGTATGTTCAGATACATGAGATCATTATGACATTAATTGAATGGAAAACAGGAGTGATAACACCTATTAATAGACAGAACTAGAAATCTTAACATAATCATTATGGTGCTCATTGAATTTGGAGGACATTTCAGTTGATTGATAAATCATATAAAAATATCTGCATATCTCATTTGTGATTGGTTGTCCAAAAATATTTGTTCTTGAAGTAATGTAAACCAAGTAGTTAACCACTAAATTTGCACTTACACTCAGGTGTAGTTGGTTTCATTCAAAGGAACATTTAAAAACCTGCCTCTTAGAATATAGTCTCTCACACCAGTGGTCTCATCGTCATAAAACCATGGTCCAGAATCGCTATGCACTTTCCTACCCGTGGTCTCATGTGACCAAAATCTTTCATAGCTATAAATGAATATTTATCAGGAGTAGGTGTGGTCCATTTTATCCAATCACAGTAGTTGTGATCGGCAACAGAAGTTATCGCATAGTCTGTAGATCCAATACAATTCTGAAATTGTTCAAAAGCCTCGATCTGATTGTTTGGCGAATGCGAATATTATTGACTGCCCAAAGGATAGTTGTATTGATCGAGACACTGATATATCCAAAGTTACTGGTCGCTTTTTTTAATTAAAGAAACAAAATCATTTTAGGCAATGTTGAGTGCTGAAGATAAAATAACAAAAGGGAAAAATAGATAATAATATAGACACATTAGTTACAAAAGCTTTGTGTTGATCACGCAGACAAATATTGAAACAAATTTTGTTTTGAAAATGATGTCTGAAGTCTTTTATGAAAGAATGTGTGATCATGTCAAAAAACAGCTAGATTTTAGCACAGACAATGAATGTGTGTGTTATCAGGATAAAAACAGATCTAGACAGATTTTACCATAGACAGTGATAAAAACAGACAGATTTTACAATAGACAATTGAATTTGTGTTATATCAGGGGAAAAACAGACAGATTTTACCATAGACAATGAATGTGTGTGTTATCAGGATAAAAACAGATTTAGACAGATTTTACCATAGACAGTGATAAAAACAGACAGATTTTACAATAGACAATTGAATTTGTGTTATATCAGGGAAAAAACAGACAGATTTTACCATAGACAATGAATGTGTGTGTTATCAGGATAAAAACAGATCGAGACAGATTTTACCATAGACAGTGATAAAAACAGACAGATTTTACCATAGACAATAAATGTGTGTTTTATCAGGATAAAAACAAATCTAGACAGATTTTACCATAGACATTAAATGTGTGTTTTATCAGGATAAAAACACAGATTTTACCAGAGACAATGAATGTGTGTGTTATCAGGATAAAAACAGATCTAGACAGATTTTACCATAGACAGTGATAAAAACAGACAGATTTTACAATAGACAATAAATGTGTGTTTTATCAGGATAAAAACACAGATTTTACCAGAGACAATGAATGTGTGTGTTATCAGGATAAAAACAGATTTAGACAGATTTTACCATAGACATTAAATGTGTGTTTTATCAGGATAAAAACACAGATTTTACCAGAGACAATGAATGTGTGTGTTATCAGGATAAAAACAGATCTAGACAGATTTTACCATAGACAGTGATAAAAACAGACAGATTTTACAATAGACAATAAATGTGTGTTTTATCAGGATAAATAAAAACACAGATTTTACCAGAGACAAATGAATGTGTGTGTTATCAGGATAAAAACAGATTTAGACAGATTTCAGGATAAACCATAGAGACAGTGATAAAACAGACAGATTTTACCATAGACATTAAATGTGTGTTTTATCAGGATAAAAACACAGATTTTACCAGAGACAATGAATGTGTGTGTTATCAGGATAAAAACAAATCTAGACAGATTTTACCATAGACAATGAATGTTTGTGTTATCAGGATAAAAACAGATCTAGACAGATTTTACCATAGACAATGAATGTGTGTGTTATCAGGATAAAAACAGATCTAGACAGATTTTACCATAGACAGTGATAAAAACAGACAGATTTTACCATAGACAATAAATGTGTGTTTTATCAGGATAAAAACACAGATTTTACCAGAGACAATGAATGTGTGTGTTATCAGGATAAAAACAGATCTAGACAGATTTTACCATAGACAGTGATAAAAACAGACAGATATTACCATATACAATTATAAAAACGGACAAATTTTACCATAGACAATGATAAAAGCAGACATGATAAAAAATGGGACAGATTTTACCACAGATGATTATAAAAAACAGATTTTACCATAGACAATGATAAAAATGAACAGATATTACCATATACAATTATGAAAACGGACAAATTTTACCATAGACATTGATAAAAGCAGACATGATTAAAACGGGACAGATTTTACCATAGATGATTATAAAAAACTGATGACAATACCATAGACAATGATAAAAGAAGACAGATTTAACATAGACAATGGTAAAAATGGAAAGATTTTGCCATAGACTATGAATGGGGGTGTTATCATGATAACAATGGACATATTTTACAACAGACACTGAAGGGAGTGTCATCATGATAAAAACAGACAAATTTTACAATAGACACTTATGGGGGATTTTTTCATGATAAGAATGGACAGGTTTTACCATAGACACTGATTGGGGTGTTATCATACCATGATAAAATTGACAGATTTTATCATAGGCCTTTTTTCTACAACTATATAAATGAGTGTGTTATCATGATAGAAATGGACAGATTTAACAATAGACCATGAAAGGATCTGTTATTGCAGTAAATCTGACAGAAATTAACCCTATGTTCAGGAATGTCTATAGGCTATTTATTGTTACATGTATAATCTGCTTCTGCATCAGTTCAAACTTGATATCTGAGTATCATTTGACATTTGACTACATACATACATATACAGTGGAACCTCACTAATAAGACCACCTAACTGACTGACTCAAATTGGCCGTATTAGTGAGGTGGTCTCCTAAGTGAGGTTCTGTACTGATATAGTTTTAATGAACAGACTGGAAATTCATGATCTTAATTGTGAGGTGGTCTCCTAAGCGAGGTGGTCTTTAGGTGAGGTTCCACTGTATATATATATGTATATACACTGTGTAGTGTATGTTAAATTTGATTATGTACAGTAATTTCTTTTGTCAATAAATCAAGCATGTGTGCTTCAATGCTTTTATTTATGAACGAACATTACTAATGTCTACAACATATAAAAAGCATGTGAATATTGATGATTTATTTTCTCAGAAGATATTTAGGGACATACTGATACATGTATTTCTTTATTGGTTCTTATAAAAGGTTTTGCTTAGGTCATCATTAAAAAGTTATATAATTGATACGACCTAATTCAGTAATTTTATAAGTCGGTCAGTCATTAGACACATTACTTTTTAGCTGTCTTTTTAGTTTAAAATATTTGATAAGAAACGTGGAACCTGCCTAAAAATATATGGGTCACTGTTTGATTTTTTTTGGTCATGTCACCATGGGTAGGTCGGGTCGTTTTTTTTTTTTGGTTTCAATGGACCCTTTAGTAGTAACTGCGGTCCTGTGACTTTGGATGACAAAATGATACAGATACCTGCAAAAACATAGGTCTACGTCCTTATAGTAACTGATTGTTTCTTGATGTCATTTTCCAGAAATCTATATCATTTTGCCAACCAAAGACTGGCAAAGTCACGGGACCACAATTACTGCTAAAGGGTCCGCAGTGATGACAATGTATATGTTTGTTGTTGAGATTTATTAGGTAATACTGAAATACATGGCTTTATATGTAGGGAACCAGTTTATTACTTTACCAGTACCTATAGTGAACCAGTTTGTAACTTTAACAGTATCTGCAACTGCAAGGAACCAGATGATGTTACTTGAACATTTTACTAGAAAATACTATGAAAACATTTCATTAGAAAATATGTGATGACACTGGGCAGTAATTTGACCAAATAGCACACATTACACAATTTCAGTTTTAAGTAACATAACGGTACATGTACTTGTTGAAAACTTGGCGTAATATGACAGATATTATGGCTTTAGAGCTTTGTTGTTTAAAGATAATATTTAGAGGTAACATATAATGTAGTAAGCCTTTTTCTATAGTTTCCAAAGGGCCGAAATTCGACCCCATTCCCAAAGCACAATGAAAAATGAATTAATGTAAGGGGAAATTGCATTTAAAAAAGAGATTCCATTACATTTGACACAAATATAATTTAATTCCCAATTGTGTCCCCATTTTCTCAAAATTGACAGAAAGAGGCCTGTTTAGATTTTTAATATTCACATACATGTATGATATTGATAAACCTGTGTTTATATGGATTTATCACCATGAATATACATGTAGCGAATATTAACACCGCAAGTCATTTTCCACCTATACAGTTTATTATTTTAAGTAGATGTTGTATATTTACTTGTAGTTCGTCAATTCGGTAATTACCAAAAAGATAAAATTACAGAAAAATAAATGACTGACATTGCTTTCTGGCGATATGTAAAAACGCCTCAAAATGTTATGAAGATTTTTCGAAGCTAATCACCATTTGAATTGGTAAAGTTTATATTGCAGTCTTAGTAGTCAATGTTTTTGTTTTTATTTTACAGGCAAGCTTGGCAAGCACTTGGGGATATGTCAAAGGAGAGTGCAATGGAAGAGTTTGTTAAAGATCTAGATAAGCTTTGTCTATCATTCAAGCCCTACGTAGACGCTCATCGTACAGAGAAGCTTGAACAGTTAAAAAAACAGTAAGTTGTGCATTTAAAATGTTGTGCAATGCATGTACTCATCGTCATAAAACAATCGCTATGCTCTTTTCCTACCCATGTTTTCATGTGCTGGAAGTCATTTTTGCATATTTTTATTATTCAGGAAGCCTCAGCCAATGCAAGTTAGCCATGCTTGCATTCGTCAACTAATCAGATTGAGGCTTTTAAACAATTTCATTATTATGTTAGATCAACAGACTACGGGGTAATTTCTGTTGCTGATCCCAACTTCTGTGATTGGATAAATTTGATTACCTGAGCTGAAAATGCCCAGTTGTTGGGTAAACACCTATAAAAAAAAGGATAGTAATGCAACATCTTTTGATTGAAGAGTTCACCCTCCCATCGTTGACCTTAATTTTTTTGGTTACTCCACTTTTCTTGGCAATATGCAGGCATTGTCAGTTCGAGAAATGATTAATCCTCATGATTTCAACTCAAACTTTACTTACTTCATTGATCTCCGACAGCATGCAGTCAAGTTTTACAAAAGTGAGTCGAAAACCACATACTTCAGTGTGTGCATATCTGTGTTAATGAGTGTAAAATAAAGAAAAAATTATTATGCAACTGACAGCAAATTAAATAAGACTTAATTCTTAAGTACAACAGTACTCACTTCTGGCAGACAATGATCAATATCCATACCTTTATTACTGATTACAGGTACTGAGATGATTCGTCAAATTTCAAAGTAAGAATAAATTTTAAGCGGTCTGTTATTGTTCCTAAATGATATGACTTATGGTACATACACCGGTGTTGCATCACTTTTCTCTTAGATTAAAAGATTGTTTTATTTTTAGATTGCATTTTGATATCTCACCATTGAAACTGAAATCAAAAATGTGATCATATGTTGTTTTTACTATGTCTATGGATTGTGTAGAAATATATGTACAAATGAACCTTAACTTATGATTTCTGACCTTTTATCACAGGAAAGAAGAGGAAGAACGACTTAAAAGAGAAGCTGAGGAGCAGGAAAGAAGGAGGCTGGAGGAAGAGGCTCAAAAACAGTTAGAAATACAAAGAAAAAGAGAGTTAGAACAAGAGTAAGTTCTACATCATTGCTTTTTTTTCAATTCTGTGATGTCAATATGGGACTATATTTTTCAGGAAATGTGTCATATAACACTGTGCACTGAAACGGAACCTAAACTGAAAATTCACGTTCCTGTTTTTATATATTTTAACTTATATAGTTTTTATTCATTTTTTCCCCAATCAGATGGGTCCATGGCATCACTGGTTGAGAATATATGGGGGGGGGCCTGCTGAAGAATTGAATATTTTTATGTGTAATTAAAGAAATAACATTTTTTAGAAATCAAAATTTATGAGGACAGTTAATGTGATGAAATGTGCATTATTTACAAATGCATGCAAAATAATGTTGTACCATATCTAATTTTTCTTATTTCCTAGTGAAGAGATGACAATTGATAAATACTTTTGTGAATTCCCAATTCAGTGTTCAGTAAAACCTGCTATAGCGACCACCTCTATATAAGGATTACATGTTTATAAAGGCCAGTTTTTTTCAAGTCCCTTGACTGCATTCTTCAACTAAATTGAACCTGCGTATAAGGGTCACCTGCACATAAGGGTAAATATTTTCTGGTCCCTTGGGTGGCCCCTATATACAGGTTTCACTGTATTACATTTACTTTTGTGAATTCCCAATTTAGTGTATTACATTTAGGGCTGTGTATCATGACTCAAGAGTGTATCACATTATCTGTAAAGTGTTTCAACATGTATTTTATCACGATGTATCATATAGTTAGGAATGTTCAGTGTAACATTGGATACTAGATTAAAACAAAGAAACAGTGAGTATAGAATTACTAATTATTCATTACATCTTGTACATCGGTAACTTATTTTAGACCAAATCGGTAATTTATTGATATAGCGCTTAGGTGACACCAGTACACATGGATATAGTAATAAAAGAACCAACATAATTCCAGATTTTTTTTCTAGAAAATACCAGTCTGTTTTTCTGTATCATTTTATTATCAGAAATAAAATCACAATATATTGATGTATGCGTTACTAATCACAGTATATCTTATTTTGACAGGATGCAGATTCGAGCAGCGTTAAATCAACAGACAGCAGTACAGTTTGCCCAGTATGCACAGCAACAGTATCCTGGCAACAAGCAACAGGTAACCTTTCTCTTTATTGTTAGGCAGTTAGTTTTTTTGTTTTTTTTTTGTCCATGTGCAGAAATTACCCAACCTGAAACAAAAAGCCAAGAAACAAAGTAAAATTGAAGAAGTATCAATCAATAATCAAAACTCAAGTCCATTATAACACGACGAATTAGATGTGCAAATGGTCTCAACATGAAGAACAATTACAAATCCCAAACGGGATAAGACCAGGTGTCTGGAAGGAGTCAAACAAAAGAAATTATCCAAGATATATGGAAAATATTTGTTTCGATTATTTCCAATTCTTCATTTTTATTGTAGCTAGTCAACAGTAGGTTTCTAACACAATTATCAAAGGTGCTTTGTGTCTGAACATTATAAATTTATGTGATGAAAAGTTTCTTGCAGAAAAACATAACTTTTTTGCATACTGAAAATGTGTTTTTACATAATAGAAAATATTTTAACGCCTTAACATTTGGTTTGATTCATGCAAAATGCATTTTTTGCACTCAGTTTGTAAGGAAATCAATTTACATGTTGAAATTAACCAATCAGAGGCTTTGTTTATTTCCTCAGTAATACTATGGGGAACCAATATTGTAGCACCTGTCCGTTAGTACAAAATTTTAAGTACCAAATAGATATAATTTCTAAACTAATAGTTGTATCTTTGTTCTTTTTAAAGGGACATTAGCTGTGTTTGCTAAAAAAATTATTTCAATTTTTTCTGCTTTTACTACTTGTAATTGATGTACAATAACAAATAAGAGCTATACACAGGCATACAAAATCTTATATTCCTATATATTTTGTGAAAATAAGGTCAGGTCCAGTGTGGTATTCATATTCCTATAGTAAGGCTGAGGTATTGTAATCAGTTGCAATTGAAAAAAAAGGCCAAACCTGGGTTTCTCAAGCAGTTTTCACAAAATATACTGGAAGTTAAGAATTTTTATGCCTGTGTTTATCTCTTTTAAGTTATTGTATATCAATCTAAGTAGTGGAAAAGGAAAAAATAGTTAATGCCCCTTTAAAATTCATTTCTATTTACAGCTTTGTTTTAAAAATACCAGTGACTGAATTAGACATTGTAGTTCCAGTAATATTCATGGCTTCATTATGATGGCAACATCCCTCCTAATGCCACATTTTTAGTTGATAAATATTATTTAAACTTCATTTTCGTTGCATGTTTTTTAAATCTTGTATAAGCGAATGAAATATTTTGAACAGAAATTAAACCTTTGATTCTAGTAAAGAGGTTTTCGAATTAGTTTTGCAATGAAAGAAAGAACTTGATCGACTATCTCCTTTCAGACACGACTCAAATATTGTATACAGTAATATCTACGAGATGAAATGGTTTTTGCATGCAAAAAACGTCAAATCTTGTTGTTTGAAAAAATCTACAAGTTTCAAATATTAATATTTCAAAGTTAAATTATACTTGGGGAAGATGACTGAATGAAAAAATGCAGTCATGTGCATCATATTGTGCAAATACAAGAATAAGATGTTGGAACTGTGTGCTTTCCAGGCCGAGGGGATGTGACCCAAATATTGTTATTAGGGTTTGACATTTTGGCATGTCCGACCAACCAAGTTAAGCAAAGCTAGGTCCAGACTAGCTGAATTTGTGTTTAGGGGGTAGTCCAACTGGTGTTGTTGATAATCGCTACTAGTATTCTTTAGGGCTACCCGGGTAAATTAGCACACGGCCTCTCATCTCTGCTTCGAATCCCGCTAGGGTCATTTTGAATTAAGTGGGAAATCACGGAAGGTCGGTGGTCTTTACCCGGCTACCGGGGTTTCTCCTCCACCAATAAAAAAAACCGGACGCCATCATATGACTGAAAAATTATTGAGTGTGGCGTAAAACAAAAAGTCAAATCAAAATCAAAGCACATGTTTACAAACGTAATAAGTCAGAATTAAATCACGATAGGGGTAACAGGCTACCTGTCAGCACACAAAAATAGAGCTTCAGCAATGCATGGAATCTGTTCACCCTATTTTGGAAAATAGACGGTATTGTTTTGCTTTCTGACAGATCGTTGGTGTTCCACTTTATATTGGTAGACTTAAATCAAATAATTTTGACATAACTAACAAAAGGTTATTATTTTTTATTTTTTTATTTTATTGCTGATTTTCTTTATCTGGGTTCATAATTTAATGGTTTGACTTTGCAAGGCTTAAACTGTAAAGTATTTATCTTAACAAGAAAACTGCATAATCAATACTCCTGGCTATAAAAAGGTCGTAAAATAAAACATAAAAAAATATTTTCTACATTGTGCAGTCACAGCAAGGTGATATTGGGCCATGGATAGGAAATTCTATACACGTAATTTGGATGGAATATCAATGTATTTAATCCTTTACTTTGGAAAAAAAATATTTATTCTATTGTTGCAGAGTTGTAGTTTTAAGACAGATATTATGTAAAATATGTGTAAGTATCATGTGATTCATATAGTACCTGAAATGACTAATCAGAATTTAGAAAATTATTTCATCATTAAATAGTAATATTTGGGCAATTCCCTGTGTGTGGCCCAAAAAATGGTATTAGTTTGCATACATAGAAGGGCATTCATCAGTTCATTTATTTGTGATAAAAAATGCCTGTTATTCAGCATATTAAATCAATTGCGATTGGTTAATGATTTTAAATTTCATTCATAAAGATAGTTAAAATTAAATGTTTGAATACATAAGGTTATTTATACATCCGTGGAAATATACATTTTAAACCAAGTGTAAATGACCATTATAAATTTGGTGTGCTGATGAATTTACAACATGTTTCAACTTTCAAGACCGCTAGAAGTGGTCTAGTGGTAGAGCACTCGACTCAAAGTGGAAGGTCTCGGATTTGATTCCCAGACCAGGTCATACCAAAAAGTGGTAGTGACTTCCTTTGCCAAGCTCTTGGCATACAGAGTGAAAGTTATGGGTCTATCAGATGAGACTTTAAACTGAGGTCAGGTGGCATGGAAGCTGTGGCACATAAAAGAACTCTCACTGCATTTGCATCAGCCTGTAGCACAGGTCAAATTTTGTATCACTTCACCTAAAGCTGATGACATCTCGGTGAGGTCCCATGTCACAGAAGGTGTGGCACATAAAAGAACTCTCACTGCATTGGCATCAGTCCATAGCACAAGTCAAAATTTGTAACACTTCACTTAAAGCTGGTGACATCTCAATATAAGTGAAAGATCCTTGATTGGATGTAAAACAACAAGCAACTTATCAACTTTCAACATAGGCTGACGGATGGAGGAGGGGGGTAATGAAGAGAACAATGGAATATATTTGACCAATATCTGCTTCAGATAATTTTGTATAATTCACATAAACCTCAAATTTCTATGTTATTCTTGGTCTACATATGTATATCTTATAGTGGCAGAATACCAGTCATTCAGCTTGAAAACTTCAATTTCATTTTAAATTTGCCTTCTCATCTAAGGATCTAAAAATGGTGAAAATTAAACAAAAGCTAAAAATGTCCAGGTATGCAGTATTCATTTATCATCTACTTTTATAGACAATAAAAAACTAGGTAGAATTTATTGCATCTCGAAGTAGTGGGTAATGTACACATATATTTTATTTTCTTCATTCTATTACTGTATATAATGACTTGATATTAAAATAAATGGTTTGATACATGTATGATTTATTGCTTTCTTTATAAGTTGTATGGGGTAAAAATGTTTTTACATAAAAAATTTATCAATACAAATTATTTTAATCTAAAGTCATACACTTATCCTCTTAGCTCTCGACCATTGGTTAAGCAAACTGGGTGCATAATTTGTAGTAAGTTTTGAAGTTACATGTATACATAGATTAATCAATGAAATATTCGTGACACTGAAATATATCTAATGACATCGAATATTGAATGAAAATTGACCTGTGAAAAACAAAATACAAACAATGTATGTTATGTGTGAGTCCTCGTGTTATCAAAGTGATGTGTGATACGCTGACACTGTAAGATGAAACTGTTATTGATTACATTTACCTGTGAAGACATACGCCGATCTGATTACCTTGTATCTAGGTGTTGATTCTGTACCTGTGAAGAAACTGATCTTGTTTATTCATTTAGGCTCATTGTAGCTGACGGTTTCATGTGTGTTAGTACATGTAATTGCTGTAATTTTGACGAAATTCTATTTTGAAATGTGAACAACAGTCATCTTATATTGTAGATTTGTGTTGTAGTCAATAGTATTCTAACACAATTACCATAAATCGGTAATGAAACTCACTAAATACAGTTTACACAATTCTGATAAGTGACAAAAATAGTGCCATTTGAATGTTGTTCTTTTAGCATTTTTAAAATATTTAGCATTTAAGAGAAGCTTATGAAAATCAGGTTTTAAAATGAAATCAAGCAATGCTTCTGAAATTGAATATGTCAACAGGAATACTGTAATTATACGATAGATAAAACAATAAATACTGGTTTAGTTCCAGGAACTGGTTTCATTTTCCACATTGTTTTATAGTTTTATATCATGGTTTGAAATCAATAATAATAGCAAGTAGCGAATTTGCTACCTACAGCTACATGTAATATTGTTATGTATTACTACCAGTTTTAAGACAAGGAGCAAAAGTCAGCTACAATTTTTTTTTTTTTTTTTTTTTGGTGGGGGGGTTATGGTTAATATTGCACATGTGCTTGATGTATTTCAATGTCACTGATGAAATTTTAAGCCATATACTTCAATGACATGTAGCAGGAAATTCAGATATTTTGACCTTAATTGTTGTTGCTACTCAAGGTCAAATGTTTGCTACCAACACTTGTGTTTTAGTAGTAAAAGTTTGTCTTTGGTTAAAAAGTTCATTTCCATGTCTTTATAAGCCTTTACTCTATGACTCTTCTTCTGTAATAGATTAAAGAGACAATAGGCATAGTGATTTGAACAGTTTTTATTCTTCACTGTTTTTTATAACTTTTTATTTTTTTTCTCTTCTTAGCTATAGGGAGACATGTTATTTGACCGCTGCTTCTTCTCCCTCAATGATCATATATAATCATAGGTAGATAATTCATTCAGTTTTTGAAAATCTTTTTCTATATTATTTCTAATTTCTAAACATGCAGCATAGAAATTATGTACATTAAAATGGAGGCCTGTAGCAGAATTATGAAATTTATAACCTGTGGTGAAATTCATAACTTGTGGGTCAAGGATGAAATTCATAATTGTTTGGTCAAGGGTGAAGTTCATTATCTCTGGGACAAGGGTAAAATTCATAATTACTGGGTCAACAGAGTTTTTGAAATTCACTGGTCTTACCAGAAAAAAACGGTAAATTTTACAAACGTCCGGTGAAATCTATCTGATAACGGGTCCAAATGACCAGTAATTTTCCATTTCATTTCAATTGTGTATACATGTATATACAGACCAGTAAAAAAATTTCCTTGACCAGTGAAATTCCTTTATTCACTGGTCTGGTTGACCAGTAATTTTTTTTTTATTTCAAAATGTCTGGGTTGAGGGTGAAATTCATAATCTCTGGGACAAGGGTGAAATTCATCACCTCTGGGTCAAGGATGAAATTCATAAGGTCTGGGTCAAGGTTAAATTCATAATCTCTGGGTCAAGGGTGAAATTCTTAATCTCTTGGTCAAGGGTGAAATTCATAACCTCTGGGTCAAAGTTATGGTATTAGAGCAAGATCCCATGTATATGTATATATTAATAAACATGTCGAAATCATTTGAAATCCCTATTACATGTAATATGGATAAAAGATATTGTGTGTGTGTGATCACTATAGGCAAAGCGGTTTCTTACGTAGATGTGAAATTGATGACCCTTGGTTTGGGTATATGGGACAAAATATGGTCAACATAGATAATAGTGAAAATGAATTGATTTGTAAGATCTTCTTAACAAGTAAATCATGGAGGTAAGAAAATGTGTGCATGGTTTAAAAGTGATAAACAGTCTTTAGCAAAATTGTGATCATCATGAGCTCTATATCCGAGATTAAGGTCGGACACTATTGAGAGTACAATGATATTACATCACTTCTTTTAATTCTTCTTTACTCCTCAATATAGAACATTCATTCTAACTACACAGTTATATGTATAATGATCAGAGAGAGAGAGAGAGAGAGAGTGTGTGTTATAATGTCTATGGGAGATTTAAACAAAACCCTGAACATGATCTGTGTCAAAATTATTATTGCAAGGGTTAGGGAGGGGAGGGGGTCTGTATTGAAAATATAATTTTGATATACATAATAATTGATATGCATAATAAATGATCACATTTGCTGCCAAACTTGGAACATATAAATTGTATGAATGGTTTCAGTGTGTGTAAAAAACACTTCAAACAGTTGTGAAACTGATGATACTTCGGTCAGGTATGTCGCAGTGCCACTGTTTTTATTTTTGTGTCTTTTACCATATGAAAAACATTCTATAAATACATGTACATGGATTCTTAAAAAGTCTTCTCTGTATCTGAGTGGAGAACATTCAGTTATCCAAACTTATTGCTTTACAAAAGTTAATTTTATCAACTCTGATTAAATCAATTTTAAACAATAGTTTAAAAGGGCATCGGCTGTGTTTAACAGAAAAAAATTATTTGGATTTTTTCTACTTTTACTACATGTAGTTGATGTACAATGACAAATAAGAGCTATACACAGGCATAAGAAATTTTATATTCTTGTATATTTTGTGAAAATAAGGTCAGGGCCAGTGTAATATATGCATATACAATGTACAAATTTAATCAACTGCAAGTGAATAAATGCCAAACTGGGTTTCTCAACAAAATTATTTTAACAAAATAATATGAATTTAAGATATTTTTGCCAGTGTATATCTTTTTTGTTATTGTAGTCAAATACCAAAAAATTTGTTGAAAAAAAGCCCACTGCTAATGCCTGTTTAATCAGTAGACAATACATTATTTTGTCTAAACATTAAATTGTATAAAGATTATTAGTATAAAAGGTTTTTATTTGTGTCTGTATAAATGAAACATGTGTCTTATTAATGTGCCACATCAAGCCATGAAGGGTAATAAGAAACACTTGAAATTGACAGAACATTTATTATTTCATTTCTCAAGCACAATGTAATTAATTGAAATTTAAGTCATGTATCAAATATGACGTCTGAAGTTTTACTGTCAATTTTGTTTATCTTATATAAGATTTATTATGTACCACGTACGTTACAGACAAAACTACAGTATTTGAACAATTAATATGTTGAGCATCATATAACAACAAGTATGTCCAGTTGCATACATCTGAATTCCTGCAACATTGTTCTGAGAGAGAGAGAGATTTGGTTTTTAGATTTTGATTAAGCAAGATATTACATTTTTCTGAGTGATATAGAGTGAATCTGTAGAAATTTAAACCATGCCTACATGTATTATTAATTTAAATGAGGTGTCATCTACTGCTATATAATTTACACCAATTTTCAATATTATTGAGTACTTTTCATACACACATTCACAGCTGGGATAATGCTCTAATGACTGGTTTTCCCCTGCATGTTTCAATCGATAAATACAAGTGGTATTGTGTTAAAAACCACTCTAATTATTTTTGATGTGGAATTCTGGGAAAGAACTAGGATCAATACAGTCCTGTATACATGTATAGATATTTCCTGTTTTGACCTCGTTAAGTTGTCCTAACTATCTGGGAGGAAGAAATGATGTGTAATTTAAATGCATATATTGAGTACGTCTAATTCTGCACTGATAGCTTCGTTAATGTAAGTGTTTTTATTTCGTTGTTGATTCTTATCTCAGACTGTATTTACTATAGAAACAATTTATCCATTTGCATTTTTATCATAAATTTTACTAGATGCGTGTATATCTCTCATTTTAGAAATCAATACAGAACAACTATAAACATATAACTATTAATGCATATAGTTTACTTACAGCCTAATAGTTCACACTAGCTATATTTCATTGTTTTCTAAACTGTTTTGTTCAAGTAATGTCCTTACACTTTATGTATAGAAATTTAGGAATGTTATTTTTCTATTTTGTTTCATAATTGGGACAGGAAGTGCCAGGAAATAAGTACATGTAACTATGAAAGGAAGTAACTCCATCAGGAGCATTTGTGTAGTGAGAGAGCTGAGGCTTTACCCTGAGTGTCTGAATATTTCTACTTCCTCAATAGATATTTCTTAAGCCTGTGAGCTATGTAGTCTGCAAACTAATGTTGATAGCTTTTAAAGCTTTATTTCAATGTCAGATCAGTAGGATTTGATTTTCATGATTTTTACATAGAGATGTAAGTCATCCAACTCATGGCTAATTGCCTAATAACTGCAATTTTCAATTTATCAGTTTTTATAGTTGCTGGCTTTTTTTTAAATTAGATCCAGTTTTTTTTCCCAGTTTTACAATATACTTCTCTCGTTACATACGTAATGAACAAAATTTTAAAATATTTTGTATGTAGCTTGATCTGAATATATATATATATACTGTTTAATTGGAATTTTTTGCTGCAAATTTAGTGTTTTGTCCTTTTAAAAAACATTAAACAGGGAATGAATTGTTTATGGTATTTAATTTTTGCAATATCCTGGCACTGACACTAATAAAGCCCAAATTGAATCCTCGCTAAAGATTCTGCTTGTACAGTGTTCATTGTTTTGAATTAGTATTGTTCTGATTTATGTGTACATGTACATATAATTTATCATACAAAAACGACATGATTGACAATAAACACACCCCTCTTTTATTGCTGTCATCATTTATGTGAATTAGCTATAGGAATTAGGTAAATGTCAAAAACATACAAAGTTTGTGGTTCTCAGTGGATGTGTTGATGGTGGAAAATCAGTTAAGTTGATTTCTCATCTACCAATATATAACGTTAAATGTGTTTCTTGTTTATCATAGATATTATGTTTGGCTATACATATATTTATGAAAATATCTTGATAAAATATCGTGACTTTTGGCTTCATTATAATTTATTTTAATCATAATATTTCAAGTGTGTGAAAACATTTCAGATCATTGTGTTTTCCATGACTGTGTTAATTGTTTTTATCATTTTATTTTTATCGTATGGGATCATTTACTTTCTGATTTTCTGTCATTAACTTCTGTTAGTTTGCAGAGTACATAATCACTAACTGCACCTACATGTTAATATATACATGTAGCTTAGGACTAATACCTAAACAATTTAGGCAACACTTTAATTTAATGTAGATCTTTATTTCAATTTGTATACGGTAAAACTTGTACGTGTATATAAAGACCCCCTTAGGGACACAACAAAACCAGTCTTTGTAGTGAGGTGGTCTTTATATAGAGGTTGATTAGTACACCAATGGTACTATTGGGGAGAGCAAAAAACAGTCTTTATGACCAGGTGGTCTTTATACACAGGTGGTTGCTAAAGTAGGTTTTACTGTATTAAGGTTACTGCAGATCACAAAATAACACGGGGGCAATTGTTCAGGTTACATAGAGGTTATAACAAATACGAATTATGTAACCTCCTTTCCGTTTTTGATGAATTTTATTTTTAAGTTAATTGAATAACTTCAGAGAAAGGATAACTAAACCAAGAAAATATTTAAACTAGCATAGCAAAGCATGTCTATAGATATACATGTATAGAGCAAACCACATTTGAACCCTATGTACACATAAACAATGTTGTAAATAATGAGAACGTCAATATTCTTTGGAATATTCCAATTAGTACAGGTCTACCAAGGTAAATTGGCACATGTTTACAGGTCTAAATCAAATCATAACAGGGGTGACAAGCTACTTGTCGTCACAAATGTATTCGAGATTCAGTAATGCATGGAGTACGTGCAAGGCAATATGTCTTACCTGTACTACCTATTTTTGGAAAGTAGACCTATTGTTTTGGTTTCTGACTGAAACAGGAAGTGCCACTTTACCTTGGTGAACCTGTATGTATATGTTGGTTTTTTTGTTTTTGTTTTTTTTTTTTTTTTTTTTTTTTTTTTTTTTTTTTTTTTTTTTGAATGTTGATTTACGCCACACAAGTATTTTAGCTCGCCTGAACCAAAGGTTTTCTGATCGCCTTTTGTCCGCCGTCTGTCTGTCTGGCCGTCCATAAGCTTTTCACATTTTCAACTTCTCCTCCAAAACAGCTTAAGGGATCTTGATGAAACTATAGGAAGCAAGTTCTCAAGGTCCTCTACCAAGTTTGTTAATTTCAGCCCGATCGGCTCAGGGATGGATCCAGAGTAGGGGAAAAGAGGCCCCAGGGGGTACCCCTCTTTAAAAATCTTCTCCTCCAGAATCGATGCATGAATTGAAAAATTAACTGTATCTGAGTGATCTACATAGATGTATGATTCAAGTTTGTTAATTTCATTGAAATTGGAAAATAAATTTTTTACGTCATTTTAGACTTTGTAATTTTCATTCATTTTTGTATGATTTCTTTGATTTTCTCCCCTATTATTCATTATGATGCATTTATTTTATGTGTTTTACCTGTAGATAAATGCTTTCCTGAAAGAATTTTGCTGAAATTTAATTCTTTGAATTTTTTATGAATTTTTTAAGACTGGAAGAATAAGGGGGTAAATATCCACATTTTCAACTTCTTTTCCAAAATTCCTGAAGGGAGTAAGTACTAAAGGTCCTCTACTGATTTTTTTCATTTCAGCCAGATCGACCCAGGGATGGATTTAGGGTGGGGCAAAAGAGGCCCCAGGGGGTACCTCTCTTTTAAAATCTTCTCCTACAGAACCGCTGCATGAATTGAAAAACTAACTGTATCTGAGTGATCTACATAGATGTATGATTCAAATTTGTTAATTTCGTTGAAATTGTAAAATAAAATTTTGACGCGTTTCTGACGTCTTTTTAGACTGTGATTTTCATTCATTTTTGTATGATTTCTTTGATTTTATCCCTTATTATTCATTATGATGCATTTATTTTATGTGTTTTACCTCTGGTTTGGTAGATAAATGATTTAAAGTGTGATGCCGTATGTACATGTAATGACAGTGACAGTCCTTGATCGTGAAGCTGATTAACTTGACGTTACTTGTATTGATATATTGTTATCCTAGACAGCTTACAGAAGTGTCAGTGCTGTTAAAATCAATACAAACACACAGTTTCTTTAATCACCATGATCATCATTAGATTTTACCTTCTTAGCATAATTAAAAAAGAAGTCTATACGTCACTACAGTACACAAATCACTCATGTCCTGGAGGTTTCACTTCAAGATACTACTTATAGCTCGTAATTAAGCTATGATATTGATGACTTTGTATGTTTTTCTGTCAGATTATTCACAATAAAGCATATTAATTATCTTTGCTAGAATTAGATAGAATCGTATCTTAGAATGCTTGATCATTGTAAATCGGACCAGAATAAAACCTATTGTAATCAATATATCTCACATCCTATTGATTTCGAACCATCTGTAATCAATATCTCTCTCTGTCATTATATCCATTTGATCTAAAACCCATTGTAATCTATATCTCTGTGTCATCACTTCTGATTGATCTTAAACCCACTGTAATCTATATTTGTGACATCACTTCTCATTGATCTCAAACCCACTAATCAATATCTCACTGTTGCATCTCAAACCACCGTGACATCTTAAACCCACTGTAATCTATATCTCACTGTGACATCACTTCTCATTGATCTTTAACCCTCTGTAATCTATATCTCACTGTGACATATTAAACCCACTGTAATCTATATCTCACTGTGACATCACTTCTGATTGATCTCAAACCTACTGTAATCTATTTCACAGTGATATGAGTTCTGTATGGTAAAAAATGCTGTTATTGGTGTCCTGCTCATCACAAAGTCGTAAGAAGTCTTAGGTTAAATGACTTTTAAACATTACAACTGAATCCTTTTTTGTATTTTTAAACTCATCCTTTATTACTATTACCACTATTTTAAGGGTGTGTATGTGATGGTTGATGCCTCTCCACAATGTTAGTTATTTGTTTGACCTTCAATTTAATTAAAAAGAGAAAACAGCACATGAAACATTTTGAATTGTAAAATTTAACTTATAATACATTACAGCCAAAATAACATATCTGTTAACCAGGAATTATAAAGCATGTTGCAAGTCGCAAAGCACTGAAATTGAAATCTTATGACCTCAAAGTGACCTTGGTACTAAAAGTGTGATCAGGATTTCCGCTGGCGTTCACATTTTCCGCATTTTGCAAATATTTTTCGGCGAATAAATTAATGATTTGGCAAATAAAATTGTGAATGCTTATAATTTTGCGCATTTCAAAATCTTTTCACTACAGAGAACAATCCTGACCTGTAAAACACTAAAGATAATCTTGCTTGTGTATACCTGTTTTTATAGCACTACAAATAACAATAGAGGGTATTGAGTGGCCGGACGCGGCATGAATTAATCAATCAATGACACTGATTAAAATGGTAACCCAGTCCAATCAAATTAGCTTCGTCCCTCTTAGGTAGGGCCTACACAGGTAATCGTTGCGATGACAAGGGTGATAACTCCGACTAACGAAAATACATAATATACAGAATGTTAAATGACTGATAACCAATCAAATTTAGAGGCATCGATTCTATTTTTAAGTTCTCAATGCACGTGACGAAAAAACGTGGTGACTGACATCGCACTGCTGACAGACTTTTAGTAAACGGAATATAACTTAAACAAGGATGAGATGACTCTGGGTCAAGATATCTTCTTGTGGTCTCCAGGATTTTATTTCAGATAACAATTTAGTGTGACTTTCACCGTTTCTAAATGTCGATGCGAACACACCATAACTGCTGAACTTAGAAAAAAAAGTAGTTGCTCATAAAATGTTGTTGTTTATGTCCATTATATTTTTTAACATGCAGCAAAAGGTTAAAAGTATACCATCCATGCATTTCACAAAAAAATAAATAAATAAATAAATTAAAAAAAATATGGTCAAAATATAGAAAAATCACCCCAATGGAAAAAATCCTCAATCTGCTTGGACTAAAAATAATCCTTTAAGTACAGGTGTATGCTGTCAAATAGAAATTAATTATCATTGAATTAGTGTTAAAAAGAAATATTTTATTAAATGAATTTCTTAGTAATCCTAGTACCATAAATATATATATATATATATATATATATATATATATATATATATATATATATATAAACCAATAAATTTTAAATTTGGCCAATAAATTTCAGATTTGGCCAGAACTTTGGCCGATAAATTAAAAATCTAGAGGAACCCCTGAGTGTGATAATTACTGGAGAAATTATGTTGACAATACAGAATTAGAACAATTGTGGTCAAGATACAAAAGTAGAAATAATTGTGTTATTATCGCCATTTCCAGTAACATGTACATACATTGAGAATGGGCAATATTGAATGTATACAATTGAATAACAGCAAGACTGCAGCTAATTGTTTTTATTTTATTTCTGGAACTCAAGTACAGTACAAACCTCACTGATAGACCACCATTTAGGAGACAACCTCACATTTAAGGCCACAAATATCCAGTCTCTTGAAATCTCTAATAATAATTTAGATAGTAAGAACAAACCCTCATTAAAGAGACCACCTCACTAATCAGACCACATTTAGTCAGTCAGTTAGATGGTCTTAATAGCAAGGTTACACTGTAACACCTCTCTAATCAGGTCACTTTTAGTCTGTTAGATGGTCTTAATAGCAAGGTTACACTGTAACACCTCTCTAATCAGGTCACTTTTAGTCAGTTAGATGGTCTTAATAGCAAGGTTACACTGTAACACCTCTCTAATCAGGTCACTTTTAGTCAGTTAGATGGTCTTAATAGCAAGGTTACACTGTAACACCTCTCTAATCAGGTCACTTTTAGTCAGTTAGATGGTCTTAATAGCAAGGTTACACTGTAACACCTCTCTAATCAGGTCACTTTTAGTCAGTTAGATGGTCTTAATAGCAAGGTTACACTGTAACACCTCTCTAATCAGGTCACTTTTAGTCAGTTAGATGGTCTTAATAGCAAGGTTACACTGTAACACCTCTCTAATCAGGTCACTTTTAGTCAGTTAGGTGGTCTTAATAGCAAGGTTACATTGTAACACCTCTCTAATCAGGTCACTTTTAGTCAGTTAGGTGGTCTTAACTGTGAGGTTCTACTGTACATGTAAATAAAATGAAGTAAATGAGTGTTGATGTAATGCATCAGTAAAGACTAAGTGATAATTATAGTAAAATAACGTCTGTACTCTAAGATGTGTCTAGTTAACAGCGTGTTAATTTTCATCAACGAAATTTGTAGATTAGATGAAACATTTATTGCTGTACTCCGATGAAGAGGAAGTTCTTCATAAACCTTTCATTTTAGATTTTTGTTCATATGAATTTTATCACATTCTGTTGTGGTTGCTAAAACTATATTTAATGAAAAGGCATTGTAGATATAAATGTGTGAATACATTTTTTAACTGTGGCACAACTTATCAGTGTTAAAATAATCATTTAGATGTTTAAAAGAAGTCTTTTCCAAGTAAAACTAAATGATTATCTTCTTGTTTAAGATTACATTTACTATTTACTGTTTTCTTAGAAATTTTCACTCCCATTCAATTTACAATATTTTCATCCTTAGATGAGAGGGCCAATTTAAAATGAAACCGAAATTTTCAAGCTAAAACATTGAAGCATGGATACATGTATGCCATCAATAAGGCTATTGAGATTTAGGGTGAATTTAAGATGGCCATGGATGAGTACATGTATGTTCTCTGTTTATACTAGTACTGGGAATATGTTCTCTGTTGACAGGGGGAATATGTTTTCTGTCGACACTGGGAATATGTTTTCTTTTGTAAAAGGGTGACTATAACCATGAGCAAAAATATCCAGGAATGCACTTAAAGTTTTCCAGGAATACACAGCAAGCATTCATGTCTATTACTTGCATGGTTCATTTTGATAATTTTCCGAGATACTGTACATGAAATTTATCTTAGAAAATAATTCATTGTAGGTACAGTTCTTATTGCTTTATCCTCATCACAAGTATAATTTTATCCTCCACATAGAGATAAAGCATGTGTCTTCTTCCTAAAAGTAAAAAGTTGTTATTTTGACATTGAACGAAATCAGGGTAATGAAATCAGTTGTTGTTCATCCAAAGAGTTTGGATGAAAAAGGAAAAAGTGATGAAGACTAGGTGCATGACTTCCTTGATAAGCCAAGGCAGGGTTCAACAGGCATGAAAATGTCCATTTGTCCTACAGAAGTATGGAAATCTACTTTTCCAAATGCAAAAATGACTTGTCCGAAAATCAAGTGTACAATTTAAAGAGATAGTTTTGTGTTTAAACATGTACATGTATAATTTCTATTGAATTAATTTTTGTTTGCAACAATTTCATTTGTCCTGATGGACAAGTGAAAAGTAACATATACTATAAGTCTGACCGCAAAATGGACTTGTCCTTGACAACCAGATTGTTGAGCCCTGTAAGGTGAATTGATTATAAAAGTGGGGTTGCTTTTATCAGAACAAAAATTAATTGTAGAGATTTGATTATTTTCAGCAAGAAGAGCTAATCCGTCAGTTACAGGAGCAGCACTATCAACAGTACATGCAGCAGGTGTATCAACAACAGTACTTACATCAACAACAGCAGTATCAACAGATACAAGCCGCAAATATGGCCTCACAAACTCAGAATCCTCCAACACAAAATGGTCTAACAGAACAACAGACACAAGGAAATGAGCAACAACATTTACAGACACAACAACAACAGCAACCACAAAATCTACAGACTCAACAACAAAGACCAGAGGACGCACAGCTAAACGGACAAGTGGCCCCGTTAGATAATCCCACAAATCCTAGTAATGGAGAGTTGGAAGGTAAAGCGTTGATTTTTACGAACGCAGTTATGTTATGCTAAGTTGTTTATTGGGAACAAGTCAAAGCACATTTTGCAGTATGGGGTTAAAAACACATTATATTGATGCAAAATTACACATGTATATGCATTTCAGCAACATAAACTCAACTTCAGGATTGAAATTTCCAAATCACACTTTTATTGGTATATTTTTGCGTTTTAAAATTACGAAAATATAGTAACAATTGGCTGAAAAATATAGTTCTACAAGACTTGTTGAAATATATGCTATTAAAGGTCAGTTTGGCGTCCATTATGGATTTTAAGATATCATAAATTTGCTTTAGAATGTTACTCTTCAATTATTTTTAGACTGGACTGATAAGAAGTATAGCGTAAGGATATAATACTGCCCTGTCGCATAGAAATTTAATATCGATAAAACGATGTTTATAAGCACACAATTTTATAATCATATCGCTGATCTATGTAGTTTGTTGCATAATAAATAAGCCATCAGTACTCACATTAGGCCAAATGCCTGACCCGATATATTTTGTTACTTTTTTTGTAAAACCTAATTTTACGAAATTAAAAAGTATTTAGTATACTGAGTGTATTATACCTCATTAAAACTTACGATTGCCATCAACTCCTATCAGTACTTTCAGTACTTTGATTATATTTGTAAGGGTATGTTATTATGTTCTTGGTATTTAGCTTTGATTGAAACAAAATCACATTTTCTTTTCATTTTTCTTGAAATTTAATTTATAGAATTCTTTATGAATTTTTGTAAGACCACAAAAAAATGGGGAAGGGTAAATTTTTTTGTCATGGTCCGCTTGTACTTGGAAATCACTGAATGGATTTTGATAAAACTATATCGGTAATGAGTTCTCACAGTTCTCTACCATATTTGTGCAGGTTTTTTTTTTTTTTTTTTTTTTTTTTTTTTTTTTTTTTTTTTTTTTTTTTTTTTGCCAGATCAGCCTACATATTCTTCTTGGTCTTCTTTCTGCATTTGTAGATGGTTCTAAGGTGAACGAAGTAGGCCCACATGGGCCTCTTGTTCGGTGAAAGTTACATACTTCCTATGATCAATAGTAGAACAATAATTAACAGTGCTACATGTATCTATATACAGTCTCTATGGTTACTGCTGGCATAATTTCAAGTATTAAAGAGCACCCTGAGTGAAAAATGAAAATTTCTATATTTATAGAACTCATCATTCTAAGAACAACATGGAAACCTGTTTAAAATCAGTAGGCGCGTTCTCAAGCTATTGACTGCCAAAGTGAGTGATTTTACCTGCTTTCGGAAAACTAATTAAGAATTCATTCCACTTCTGGCGAACTTGTGAGTTACACTGTGATGTCACGGAATAGCCTTAGGATGACTACTATCATGTGGAAATTAAAAGTGGATGGTAAAGCGAGTCATATTCATCGTTGTTAAAATCACAAAATTTACTAAATAAATAATTATTTGGACACTTTTCAAATATTTGAAACCATTTTATTTAAATGCAGTCATATAACAAAAATGATTTTGGATTTTCCAGTGTCACATTTACAGACGGATGGCCTAGTTATGCTTGATTTAGAGTATCACGCTTTATTTTGAGTTTTTATCTCTGAAGTTTTTCTTTTGTGCGTTCTCGTATTTTATAAAGAAAAAAAACAACGGCCCCCTGTGATGTATGCTATTTTTAATCCTTAAAACACCCGCTTACTTTACACCTTCCAGTATATTGCCATGTCATGTAACCGCGCCGGGATTCTCAGCGGGTGGGTTTGTCGTTTAAGATAAATTAATCCCTTCCAACTGTGTATAAAGCTACATACGATTTATGATGAATGAATGAATGAATGAATAGATACTGACTGATGATAGATTAAATGATCATAATAGATATGGTTGACGAAAATGGTTATTTTTGATTGATAAATTAATCGTATACATATCTATTTTGATTTTGTTTTAACTAATAAAATTCTATAAATATCATTAAAGCCATAAACATGTGTCTCAGACAGAATGCAAGATAGAATAAAAAGAAAAAAAAATTACACCTCCATGTGTTGCTTTGCTTGCAAATAATCAGAGCGTGAAAGTATAATGCAGCTTCCCTTTGGGACCCAACTAAAATGATGTAATTCCGATATGATTGGGTGTAGAGTTAGTCTTGTAGGCGTTCGGCAAAACTCACCTTGTATATCACACGTAACCGGAAAATCTGATATTTTTATTAAATTGATAATATTGTAAAATACAATTTACATGCATAAATACTGCATTTTAACAGACATATAGTAAAACGACTAAAATATTTATGATGTTTCCATACAGTATTTTAAGAGTGACAAAATTCTTAATGTAATTGACACGTAATATTTAACCAACGGTGAATAAAAACACGACCCTGGGGAAAGATCAGTTGTTTATTTGTTTGTTGTTTATTAGAACTGTATTTTCGTTAAATTTCCATTTTCATTACAGTTGATGTTGCTCTCAATTTTCATTGTATATGTACTTTATTTGCTCTGCCAAAAGCACAATGCGATATTTACGGCAGTTGTCTTTTCAAAATGACACAATTTATGCCTACTTCTACGATATCAGATTATATATATAAAACGATAAAATAGTAATTCAATTAATTTGTTTTTACAATTTAATTCCGCAAAGTTTATATTTTAATTATTATTTTGTTCTCCGTGGATGACAGTTATGCATAGATTCATAAATAATGAAAAAAGCTAGATTTCTTTGTGTATAATATCGCTGCCTAACACGGAAAATGTTACAACTTAATCTCGTTTTATTGATCAATTAAAAATTTCCAAACAAAAGTCATGACTGCGACAGTTAAAAACAATTATTCCTACATTATTGTACACAAAAATATATTCACTCAATAAACCAGCAAGTATGTTAATTGCCATCCACGTCTGAGGCACCGCTGATACAAAGCCTATAGTGAAGCACGTACTTCGCAACCGTAGTCCGCGTTGTTATGTCACACGAACTCCGCCCCTTTCTGGCTACTTGTGCTACATGTATCTGTAAAGATGAGTTTTGCAGTTTATCGCTAATATCTCGAAAACACATGCACCGATTTTGATCACGTTTTCGATGTTGTTCTAAGAATGATGAGTTCTAAAAATACAGAAATTTTCATTCTTCACTCAGGGTGCTCTTTAAATTTTTATTTTCCCTGTATTACATAAGATTCATGTCTATGCATCAATTCTCAGTTCTCATTATTTTATCAATAAGTATAGGTAATGCCAGCTTGTAAATTGTCAGAAATATTTGTTTTTTTATATTCATACTTGGAATTTGTCTTTCAGCTTTTTATTCAGTTTTTCCCTCCTTAAAATATAAATGTATATTTCATATTGTTGACCACATTCTGATACATCTTTTTTTGCCTTGGAAACCGATATTCTTTTTCTTATTTTTTTTTTTCATGGTTTTTGCATGGAATATTTTCATGTATTTAACATATCTTTAACTCATCGCCCCCTGAAAAATAATGGACTCTTCTGTAAATCAATGATTTAAGTCGGTCCAAATGTGTCTTCAGGGGTGAATGGGTTAATTCAGACTTTGCTTTTTGCTTCATATTGCCATAACATTAAATTATTTCCACAGTGCAGATTTTCAGAATTTTTGTTACAATGATATATCTTAGTTATATATTATATAATATGGGTAATAGGAATATTTTCAATAAAGAAATAAAAAACAAAAATAATGAAAAGAGTATTGCAGCTTTTAATATTGAGGGGGGGGAACCTGAGTTCCAATAATACGTGCCATTTCTTATGACAGGACAAATTCCAGCACCAGTACCTTTACTAATGCCTGCCTCAATATGGACACGCAAGGATACTCAAGCCTTCAAAGACAGTGTTAAACATTGTAAAGAAAATGTCATAAAACTTGCCTCATTAGCTACGGCTACTGTGAGTTGATTACCTGTGATCCAAATGCATGTGCTTGCTACATGTCACACCTATCAATCTGTAACGGATCAAGCATTGTTAAGAAGTCTATGTATCTTTAAGAATGTTAGAATATGATTCCATTTCGATAAGAACATTCATTAAATTGTGTCTATGCACTTGAAGTTGGCTAAAAATGGGTCACTTGGTCTAGCAATGATGTGGCACAATCTTTGATATAGGTTTGAAAAATCTATCATCTGCTTTATACAGTCATACTTGCATTAAAGGCCCATATGTATAAAGAGCACCTGCCTATACCAGTAGGCCATTTCAACATAGCCTGTGTTATGTTAACTTTTTATAATGAATATAATCTTCAGTGGCCTTTGTAAACAAGTTTGACTGTAATATATTTGTGTGCTTCTGATTGCACAGAAAGAGAAAAATCTTTTAAGAAAATTCAGATATGATATTTAGGTCCTAGGGTAAGATATGTACTCGGTAAAATCATTTACATGCTTAATGCGTTACATATCAGGAGTGACATGATTCTTCAATATTTCACTTTCTGCCTTTGGTTTTTGGTGTGTAAAACTTTTTGTTTATCTTAATGTTGTTGTGTTTTAGATGAGTTGCCTCCCCTAGCAGCAGCCCCTATGTGGACTCATAAAGACCTTAAAGAATTTAAAGAATCATTATGTAAAGATAAAGATTCTGTTATAAAGATAGGCTCAGGTGAAACGGTCACTGTAAGTAATATGTCTAGAATTCTATCATATAATGTTATCAGATATGTGTTTAGAGTGACTGAGTTAGATTTACCTGTTATATGTATGTGTGATTGTATCCATAACAAAAAGTTCTTTATGACAATGTTTTTATCTGAGATTTTGAGATTTTCAGAGATTTGGGTAACATCTATATGGATGTCAAATTGATTAAAGATTATACGCTACATCTGAATTACCATTTGCTGTATTTTTTATCATTTTGACCAAAAAAAGGGGGTGGTTATTATGACTTTCCACTTAGCAATGGTTAAAACTATCACGAGCTGTATTATTATTTCATTGTCCCTTTCCCATTAATCTGTATGGGAGAATTGGATCTGGAGGGATCTAGCATTTTGAGTAATTTCCTTTTCCTTGAAATTATATGTAGGTGTTTCAACATAGAGTACAGAATGTCATACACCAAATGACATCAAATGATATTTCTTTCTGTGTCAGACAAAGTCAACGTCACTGTCATCTTTATGATGTCATTTCTCTGTCCTCTTTAGGTCAAAAGGACTTTTCTTATGGGTGCAGTCATGTGTATGTTTTTTTTATTATTATTATTAATTTTATTTGTTTTTTCATTCAAATATTTATGTATATATATATATACCTTGGCGTCATGAGTTTTCGATCTGATTTTAACAAACACAATGAAAACGTTGAATTCGACATATCATCGAAAACATATGGTGGCGAGATTTATATAGATATATAAACACACATATGGTTGTAGTTCTTTAAATTTCTGACTTTTTGATGTTTTTTTTTGTCACGTTTAAATGTGTTGAGATAGAACATAAACAATTGTCATACAACAACTACAGCTCACTGTAATCAGCATGGATCTGAGGGTGCGTTGACAGTTAAGATAAAGAATAAGAACAGGTTAGTTGTTAGGAATATGATTTGCACACACGGCATCAAAAGGTAGATCTGGTAATAATAAAAGGTACACAAGGTCAAAGTAAAAACATCAGGTAATAAGGATATACTTGGTGAAGGGTGTAAAGATATGTTAGGACATGGAAGCATTGAGCATAAGGATATACTAGGTAACAAGTGATGATATACTAGATAACAAGTCATTATACACTAGGTGATCAATCAGGGATTTTCCACCCTATAATAGGGGCCAAAATATGGCCCCATTCCAAATGCCAAAAAAATTATTGTTTTCACAATTTGCAGTCAAACTTTTCCAATTGAAGTCAAATACCAATGAATTGAAGAGATTCTTGTATTTTCAAACAGTTTTGTGTATTTTTGTAATTTCCGATTTCATTGAAATTTTGCCAAAAATCCCTATTCAAAAGACCCAGGTTCCATTTCTTAAAGAGTGTGGAAGTTCCCTTGTCAGTGGTGATGAATGAGAAGAAAACACTGATTAATTGAAACTACATGTAGGTGATGGTAGGGTCATTTGTTGGTAACACGAGCAATGTACAGTGATACTTGTATACAATGACTTCCTTAGGGACACAAGAAAACCGGTCTTTATAGGGAGGAGGTCTTTATATAGAGGTTGATTTGTACACAAATGGTATTATTGGGGACAGCAATGACCAGGTGGTCTTTATACACAGGTGGTCGCTAAATCAGGTTTTGCTGTAATTGATAAATGACATGTTTCCATAAAATGATATAGATTTGATCCTGTTGTTCACATGTCTTATGTTTTAACTGCAGAAGACAAATTATTATTGGTTGTCATGATATGATTGATTCTTTCGCTATCATCATCTATTACATTAGGGGGCCGAGTGGTTAGAGCATCACGCTTTGAACCATAAAGTCCACTTCTGGTCAGTGCAGGTTCGAGCCCCGCAGGAACCTAAGCTGATTTTTATGAGAAAGTTTGCCATTTTACTTGCGGAAGGCCGATGATCTCATCCTGGGTACATTGTACCCAGGTTTTTTCCTCCACCATTAAAGGGGCATTAGCTTTGTTTACCAAAATAAATAAATAAATAAAGAAATAACTTAAATTTATTTCTACTTTTACTTCTTGTACTTGATGTACAATAACAATTAAGAGCTATACACAGGCATAAAAAAATCTTGTATTCCTATATGTTTTGTGACAATAAGGTTGGGTTCTGTCTGGTATGCATATACAACTATTAAGATGGAATTAATCAATTGCAAGTGAATAATTGTAAAACTGGTTCCTCATGCTATTGTCACAAAATACATGTATATAAGAATATAAGAATTGTTATGCCTGTTTAAATCTCTTATTTGTCATTGTATATCAACCTAAATAGTAAAACAGGAATGAAAATTATCTTTAAAAACTCGGCTAATGCCCCTTTGAAAAGTGGCTGCCACCATATAACTGAAAAATTGTTGAGTGTGGCATAAAACAACATTCAAAACTCTATTACTTTAGTGAACTTAATCACCCTTAAATCACACTTGGACGGCCCTTTTATTGTTATCTTGATATTAGGCAGAGTTCATTGTTTTCCAGAAGAGGGTGTGTTAGTGTTCGTATTTCACAAAGAATTGTTATTTTTTGGAAATTTTTATCAAATATTTATGTATTTTGTACTTTTTTCTTCAATTCTCTTTGTGTTTTATCTGTCATGGTGTCTGTTAGGGTTTTATTACATCATTATAAACAATTATCCAGGTGACGGGAAAATCCGTGGTAGCAGGTGCTTCCCCTGTTCAACATTGGTGTGATTGTGTTTAAAACATTTGCAGTTGTAGATAAGAGGTCAATACAACATCTGACAACACCATATGTGACACAGTAATGTTGTTATTTATGTAAATATTGTTGTGTAGTACTTGTTTCAAAATATGTTTTTTAATTGTTTATTTGATCATTTATTTATTTTTAATTCATAGTGTAGATAGTCCGCACTCGTACATGTCGGATTATTCAGTACACCATTACAAATGTACACTTGAATTACTTTGTCAGGTTTGTCACTGTGCCGATTTCGAATTTTCACTTAAGTAACAAAGTTTGATAAAACATGCTTGCTTTCATTTATATTCAGATATTTGCTGATAAACATACAGAGCTCTGTCCAGAATTATAAGTTGTTCTGTGTTGTTTGAAAGGGCAATTTAAAATTCCTGACTAAAAAATTCAAAGCAAAACAAACATACAATAAAACACACATGCACATGGGCATGTACTCACAAACTCATGCACACACAAACATGTGCACAAACATATACACAAAACATGCATACACATACACACACATAACAAGGCAGCTAGATTTATGTTAAAACTGATAGCAAGAGGATGATAAAATTGATGTTTACCCAAAAGTTAAATATATAGATCAAATGATTAAGTATTTTATGGAGTAGATTATTGCAATAATGTATTGTAATGACAGCTTACTCACATGAGGAAAACATTGTTCTTAACTTTGTCAGAATTGTTTAGTTTTGTGTCGCTGTTTTAAATATTTGTCTGTTTTTCCATTTAGGTGCGTGTTCCCACACATGAAGATGGAACGTGTTTGTTTTGGGAGTTTGCAACTGATTATTATGATATAGGTTTTGGTGTATACTTTGAATGGACTATAGCTCCAAATAGCACAGTCAGTGTACATATTAGTGAGTCTAGTGATGAGGAGGATTTTGAAGAAGATCTAGGTAAGTATTACTGTGGACATTACTAGGTCACCCGAGCCAAGGTGACGTACTGTGATCCTCTTTTTGTTTGTTGCTGTGTGACATCCTCATGCATTGTTAACAAATACAATTTCAACATTTTCTTCCAAACTAGTTTGCAAACTTTTACCAAATTTGGCAGGAAGTTTCCCCATGTGAAGTCGCATAAAGTTTGCAAATGAAAAGGGGCTAGGACCCACACAGGCCCCAGAAAAGGACAAAAAATGAATTATCTTTGAAAATAATCTTCTCATGAATTGATGATCAGATAACTTTCAAATTTTGTATGCATGATTGTTTTAAAAGTCAGTATCTACAAAGTTTGCGAATTAAATTGAAATCTGTCCATTAACGAGCCGGTAATTGATATTTTCTTTGTGGTTATTTGAAGTAGTTCAGATTTGTGTAAAAGTAGATAGGTAAAAATTATTTATATTCACGTGTCGATGAATATTTTCATTGTGTAAAGATGACCTGTCTTGACGAAAGGTCCTGTCTTGGACTTGATTTTAGGACCACACATTCGACCATTTTACAAAGAATTATGACTTGTGACTATCAGGTCAGGTCTTTGTGACCACTCAGAGGCAGTGCGTAGACCTAAGTTATTTTTGTGTGTGTCATAATTTATCTTTGTAAATGTAGCAGATTTTAGTATTCAGAAACAATCAAGATCTTATTTGAAAATATGTGAATATACCTTAAGACTTGAGTTTGGGTTATGTTGATAAAACGATTCTAAGCTTTGCCTCAAGATCAACTAACTTAAGATTTACGACAGGTCTTCACCTAGCGCAGGTCAAGAAGATTACTTGAGTTCTGGGCCCGAAGTCACCAAATTTACTCAAGCTCAACTTGTATTTATCATTTTAACTGTGTACTGTACTGGTCGGGGACCAGTAGCCGGCTAAAACCAGTGGCTATGGTGTTCTTTTGTCTTCAGTTTGTATCTCAACAATATTTTTTTTCTTCTGTTTGAGAAAATTGTCCATCATCTTCTGTATTATCTTTAAGTTCCCTCTAAACAAGTAATACATTTCATTATTATTTAAAATTAAATGCTATTAATATAAACGACCAGTTACAGTATAAATTCAAAGTGTCTTATCTTATAATCCTTTTAAAAAGTTGAGCTTGAATACTGAGAAAATATGGTGACTTTGGGCCCAGACTTATCTGCCACTTCTGCTTATAACTAAATGTGTGGCATATACATCTTATGGTTCTAAATATTACATGCTTTGCTTCAGATACAGGATAAGTCCAGAATATTTTGCAAAATGGCTCTGTTTTGGACTTAGTCTATCTTCAATGTTGTGGTTAAGAATATTGGTTGGGGGATTTGAAATATGTCGGGCTGAAGTGAGCTTTATATTCTTTGATTACCCTGTGAGTAAAACAATGCAGTTTGTGATATTTTTACATTTAATAGAAATATTTTTAAAACAGAAGAAATTAGAAATAGAATATTATAAAATCTGTGTAAAAGCACATTAAAATCATTTTGTTTATTATTACTTCTATATATGTATAGCTATTTACGTGGCAAAATGATAACATCATATTTGTACCTGTACTTGTAGATGGTAAAGTCAGTGATTCAAAAGGTGACGTTGAAAAAGGTTCTAAGAAAGATGACCGGCCACCAACGGATGAGATCATTCCTGTGTATAGGAGAGATTGCCACGAGGAAGTGTACTGCGGTAGCCATGCCTATCCAGGACAGGGTGTTTATTTACTGAAATTTGACAATTCCTATTCATTGTTGAGATCAAAGACACTGTATTATCGTGTTTACTACAGCAGATAATATTCAGAATGTTCCAATGTTGCTGTTCTCTGTTGCTTACAGTAGCATATAGCTTTCATCCTCTGTACATGTCTCGTTTCATTGATTCTTAGCCTATGATTTTTATGGTATTTGCAGTACAAAATGAAAGTAGACTGTCGCTTAATGAAACACTTTACATGTATTTTGTTGTTAATTCAACTGTTCTATCAGAGGTATGGATTCATGGTAAGTTTCCACTGAAAGTCTTTAGAAGGCGCGTAACTCTGAAAAAGAAGTATTTTAGTTGGGGTCAATTTTGATAGGAAAAATGGATTCTGTAAGTAATATATTTCCTTGAGACAAGTGGATAGATCAGTCAGGCCTTTTTCTGGCCCCATTCCCAATGCAATATACATTTGTCTTTTACCAATTTGATGAAAAAAAAATCCAAAGTTGGTGAACAGGCAATAACCATAATGAAAGTTGAATTATTGCAGGGGGTTACATCTAAAATATAGATTCTGTTATTTGTACATGTGTGCAATCTATTTTACCCAGTATGACATAAATATACATTAAAATCCCAAATTGAGTTGCCCATGGCATTTTCCCAAAATTTGGCAGAAAAAGGCCTGGATCTACAAGAAGTTACCTGAGGAGAAGAAGGCATTAGGACTTGTTATGTTTAACATATGTAGGCAATTCATAAGGTGAATTCTGGACATCTTTTAATTGAAGGGGAAAAAAAGCATGAACAGAAGTTATAGACTTTACCACAAGATTAAATACAGTGCTGTTTACCTCTGACTTTGTATAAAAGCATTTTCTTTTTCCTTCTCTATTTTCAATATTTTTGATAAATATATTATTATTTTCTTGAAACTAACTGAAAAAAATGGATGAATTCGTTCAAGTTATTGTATACAAAGAGTACAATTACTGGTGATGTAGGTCCAATTTTAAGTGATAAAATACCCAAAGATTGAATGCAAGAGAATGTACCTGCTTGAAGGTGAAATATTGCAACAACAAAATAGTAAACATGCTTTTATTTAAAAGTATTTGATATGAAAAAAATAAATGGTCTCAATGACTGTGGTCATGTAGTTAGGATCTGTTGGTTGTCATTGGGTGTGACTGATTACTAAGATCTGTTAAGGTTTTTTAAACACCTAATCTCACTTCCGATCATTCATGAGTTCTGTGACTGTGTTCTCTATATTTTTCAGTGTTTTGTTTTCACTTTAACAAGTTTTGAATATTATGTGAGGTCATATACTAATGTCAGATGAGATGGACATCCTGGCTTTTAGACTCCGTTCTTTAGAAATATTCTTTCACAGATTGTCTGGCAGCAAGGTCCATTTGAGGAAGGCCGGTGGTTTCTTCTTGAGTACATAGTAACGAAGGGCTCTCCTCCACCATTAATTCATCAATCCCTGAAAACAATGGACTCTTCTGTAAATCAATTACTTAGACCAGTCCAACTGTGTCTTCAGGAGTGAATGAGTTAAAAACTGGCTGTCACCATATAACTGAAAAAAAGTTGAGTGTGACATTAAACACTGTTCAAATTCAATATATATATATAGAGAGAGAGAGAGAGAGACAGACAGACAGACAGAGAGAGAGAGAGAGGTGTCTGATGTTTAATTTTCAGATAAATTTGCATTTTTGGTAATTACTTAGTGAGTTTTTCTTTTTCATTCAAACCTCATTGGGATAGAAATATATAAAAACAATGCAACAAATGATATATTTTCAATAGATATAAAGGGTTTATGATTGAAAAGAATGATAATAAATAAAATTTATGAAATTTATATGAATAGGGAAAAAGCACCTGTAAATTTTGTTCTTGATATTTCATCAGCTTGTGAAGACTTCACTTTAATCAGAGTTTTCTCAATTTTGTGTGTACTGTACTAACTGACATTTTGTCATGGTAACAGTTTTCTTGTCTTCAATTCTTTTTAAAAATTATCTGCCTATGTTGTTATGTTCACTTCAGGTTTTTCTCATTTATTACAAAGTTTTCAAGAAATTACTTCTTATTTGTTTGTAATATTAACAATATGTGTGTATTTGATTATTCCTTGTGAAACTGATACGGTTTGTACTTAAATTGAGTTCTTTAAAGCATTAATTGGTATAATTGTCGTTTGTTTAATATCTGCTTATATGACTATATCCAGGACATAATATATATACAAATATATCCATTCTTCTCATCACATATCTGTTACAATCTTTCGACCCAGTTGTTCATCTATTGGTTAGATTTAACTACTGGTTAAATATAACCCTTGTTGAAATATAAAATATAAAATTTAATTTTAAAATACTTTACTTTTCGTCATAGACACATTTGTTCTGCCCTGGGATGTAGATGTATGTGAACTCCCTAAAGATTTACTCTTGGACATGTAGCAAATAAATTCGGGTTTTAGTATGAACTGCTATGCTGTTACAAAATTTATGAAATCATGAACCTTTGGTAGGGTTTTTTTCCCTCAAAGTGTTGTTTTATTGATTTAATTTGCATTTTTGATGCACATTTCACAATTTAAAGCAGTGCAAGATGTGTTGCATTCAGAGTTAGAGTCCAACAGACAAATTCACAGCTGGTAAGGCAAGATATAAATATGTCTGGTTCTCTGACAACTAGAGGTTTTGGTCAATGGGTCAATGCATTATATAAAAAAAACACCCACCTAGATCTACAAAGAAATTTCCTCCTTATACTGTAATACAAATGAGTTCAGCTTATTGGTTGGCAGATCAAGTACAAAGATAAGGTACCTGAAAACTGTCAGTTTTAATGTTGAGCAAAGGTAAAAAATGCAGTATTTTACTTTAGACATGATTAAAAATACATAAAACAAAAACATAAAAACCCTTCCCATATAGACTGGAAAGTTAAATAAAAACCCATAGCTACCTTGCCACATTTTCAAAACTTAGAACCAGATTATTTTTTTTAGGTGGCCTAATATAATTGAAGGATTTGACAGAAATGTATAAGTCTTTAGTAAGTAGTGAAATATTCTATTAATCAAGTATTAAAAAGTATTTAAAATGTCTTTTGGGACATTTGTAACTATCTTTGTGATGCCATTAGATACACATGTTATAAATACTCTTTTATATAATGTTATAACATCGTATTTATCTGGTTTTCCATACATTTCTATCAAGGAATTTTGTAAATACATGTACTTTTATAAAGGAAGTGGGGTTCGCACTTATTGTCTGTTTGTATTGTTAAGAAATGTAAAGTAATGTATGAAATTTAAAAAACTAAAAGACCCTCAACAATTTTTTGAAAGTTGAAATGTTAATGAAAGTACAGTTTATTCTTGTTTTGATGGTAATCTGATGCATTTACAAGCATACTTACAGTATCTGTTATCTTACTAGCTGTACATAAGGAGCATTTTATATACATTATATACAAGCTTTATATATATATATATATACTGTAGAATCAGAAATTTTGTGGGTTAAATTTTGTCGTTTTAAAACATTGTAAAAATATATCAAATTTGTTGAAGTAAAGAAACTGTAAAAGAAAGTATTTCTATAAGTAGGTGTAATGCTTGTAAAATTTCATTTAATTTCATTGATAAGGCGTCAAGGTTAAAAGCGCGACTTTCTAACCACTCTGCCACAGAGGCCGTCCTAATGATGTGATGTTTATTTTAGAGCAATGCCTTGCCTAATACAGATCCTTGGTTTAAGAATTTAAAAATAATAAGACTCAAGATCAGTAACACACACCCACACTTGCACATGCACACACTCACACACCTACACACACACATATACACCTACATACACACTTCACACACACATAAATAATCAGAAAACTTTAATTGGTCTTAGAGATCATGTAATGAGATAGCAAACACTACAACAACTTTTCAAGTATATTCATATTTCATTCAGATAATTTTGTAACTAAACTGCTAAGATGACATGCAAAATGCGGGCCACTTTCTTTTTCTATCTGATCATCTAAAGTAATGGATATAAATAGATTTTGCCGCCTTCTTCAACGAAATTAAGACCACAGTGAAATTTTGTGATTCTATAGTATATATCACCTGTTACACATGTTAAAAGTTTACTGTAGACCTATATATGACTCATATATTGTGACTAAACTACACAGCTAGACTGTATTAAAAGTTCTAGTGTCCAAATCTTTCTGATATGCCTTAACTTGTCCAGAAGTTGTTATGACTGTCCTAGTATATATGCAGTGATGTTTTCTAGCAGAAATAGAAAATTTATAATAGGATATTGATATACATATAAAGGAAAAAAGATGGCGGCAAAAGATCCGTCCTTGTTGAGGGTTAATTCACAAAATGTTGAATTCATAAGAAATAAACAGTCATCTCAGATTGACACTGTAGATTAGACAGTGTTTTAGATTTCACTGTGTACTTCTTACTTGACTGTTAGGCACGAAGTATTTATCATCGTCATGTACAGAGAATGGGAGATTAAAAAAATAGTTATATATATATATGATATATAATGTTATGTCAAGTATTTGTTGCTAAGCAACATTTTGGATACTGGAAGCCATTTTAATATTGTTTCATTTGTACAAATCATCGAAATACACACCAATCAAACTAGTAGTTTTTGAATCTCACACCCTGTTACTTCGGTTTTGTAACAGGTTTTTTCCCTTATACATCTACATGTTCTTAGATAGAGCTAAGGACAGATCACACATTCCTTAATATTATATTTTTTTAATTTCCCAGGATAATCGATATAAAATGTTCTTGCCCCTTGATTTGTTTAATGGAGGAAAGTAGAGATAAATTACAAGGCCATTTTTTTGATAGAATATCTAAGTTTTCCTTGATGTTGTATTGAAAAATACACTAAAATGTGTGAGATAGGAAAAAAGAGAGAAATTTGGAAGATACGTGTGATCTGTTCTTTAATGAACAGTGCAGTATTTTACCTGTGGATATCTAGTCAAACAATATCCAGGTATTCGCATAGTACAGTAATTATCAGAGGTGCCGGGTTTATGGTCTGCTTTGGAGTTTACCAGCAATTCTTATGTAATGCTAACATTTTAAATTAATTATAGGTGCTCTGATATTTTCTATATAATACAAGTTGTGAATTATGTTCAATAATGGGACTGATTCATGTACCATGTGATAACCAATAACGTTTGTGCGGTACTAGTATCTCCAATGGTGATGGAACGTAACTGCGTAATCTTACCGCTGAAATGACGTTAGCACGGGATATCATCTTCTAGCATCATTCCATCACTAAAAGAAACAATAGTCCTGCACAAATGTTATCGGGTATCACGTGGTACATGAATTAGTCCCATTATAAATGAAAATATTTCATCAGTTTAAATGTTTGGATGTTATTTGTGTAAGGTTATGATTTCTGTTTTCTGTTGTTGTTTTTCTTGATTATGGAATTTCGGCTGAAGAATATAGGAACTTAGTGTATTATTAATTCTAAATCTGTATGTTTCTATTTGTGACATCACAAGCAGAACGTTTCATTTATTTGAAAGAAACCTCTCATTTTCCCTGAGCTGTTTGTTTTTTGTATATCAACGTGTATAAGAGAGACCTTTATTCTTCGTTCATTCATACATTGCTGCGGAACTGGTGCACAAACTTGCTCCCATAACTGTATACATTGAATATTTGGTATATCATCATGCTACTGATTAGTATGTACATGTAGTTTACATTTAAAATTGGGATTATCAGCGAGTATAAACTTCATTGCTTATTGTTCAGAAAATATCCAAGTGTGCCATCATTGCCTGGATTAATGGTTATTGATAAAAAAGTTTAGAATCAAAATTACTACACAATAAAAACAGGGACAAAGTTCTGATGTGATCATGTAAAATGTTCATGAAAGATGAAGTATTGGATGCATTGCAGATTTTTTAATTAACTCATTCATCCCTGAAGATACATTTGGACTGGCTTAAATCATTGATTTACAGAAGAGTCCCTTGTTTTTCAGGGATTGATGAGTTGAGATGGATATTTATTGTTTTTTAACCATTAAATATTGAAGAAAACGGATCTATTGTTTGTGTATTTGATTTGAGATGCATAATTTTGCTTGGTTAGATGGATATATGAGATGTTATTGGTTAGGTGTATATATCCGTGATTTGTGATATGAAGATTTGAGTTGTGAGTGGTCAAGTGTTGGTTTCAATGATGGTGATTGGACAGGTGATGATCAAGAATGATGATTGATCAGTTGTCAAAAAACCACCACAATATTGGAGTAGTTTGCGTAATTGTTGATTCAACAATTGTTTCGTAATTAAGAATATTTCGGGATATGCACAAGTAGAAATTCTGATATTGGATTGTTTTTCAATCAGCATAGGACTACCAAAGAATTGAATTTGTGATTTGATTCTAAAGGTCCAGGCAACATGGTAAATAGATATTGTTCAGATTTTAACATAAAGTATAATGCTTTTCGACTGTAGGTAACTGTTATAATGACTTGTATATTTGTATCAATGATGCTGATTGGCGATTATAATTGGTCAGATGTAAGTATCATTGACGGGAAAATAATAATTATCTCTTATGATTATTTGTATACTGTATTTTGATATCCATGTATCCAGTAATTACATGTAATTATGATCAATACCTCTGACCAATGGGCAAATACTTGAGTACACCAGTCCATGGTCAGCTGTAACTTAATAGTTGTCAACGCTGTACCGAAGATGTTGCCATGGTAATAAACTGCTCCAGTAAATCCAGTTATATGTTCCTATTGTTAACAGTCATGTTTATGTACAGTATTTATTAATGTGTAATGGTAAACAATGTTGGTCATAAAATAAAATTATAAACTCTGATCAGTTCATTTGTTTTTTATTTTCGTCTCTTTAATATACAGTGGAATTTCGTTGTCTCACATTTCACGGGACCGTCCCTTGAGATATCCGGAATTCAAGATAACCAAATTATTTCTATCCATGAAAAATTAAACCCTGTCGTTGAACTTTGACATATTCGGAATTTCGAATTATCCAATTTCGACATAACGAGATTCCGTTGTATTTAAAACTCGCAGGTTGATACAGATTAAATAAAAAAAATCTTATTGTCAAAACCAGGAGTACAAATATGTAGGAAGAACCATGAAGATAAAATCGCACCAACTACCACAAAATGCCTATTAATCAGTCATGAAATATAATTTTATTTATAACTCCAGTTAAGTCATCTCTGCTTGGTGAGTAGCCCGTTCAATTACATGTAAATTTGATGATAGTACAAGCCGTGAATCACAATAACGTTTATCCAAGATGACTTTCCTTTCATTATTATTACCCGTAAAATAGATATTGCGGGAAAGATTGAACATTTCTAGATTTTCAAGTCTGAATATTTATGAAAGTTATGTTTCATTTAGATATGCTGAATATATGACCACAATTACATCGTCCGACTCACATAAGATGGCGGGGCGGAGTAACATTTTCATTATCACACGGATGATTCTACTCACTTGCGGTTATGACAAGCTGCACGGGAATAACGCTTTATTCCTCACTGGATACTCTTGTATGGTGACAAGAAGGAAGGATTACTCTAGTCAGTGTAATTTTAATGTTATGCTTCATAGAATATAAACTCGTCCAGGTCAAGAAAGGGTTCACAAGACTCCACCCGGCCAGGTTATATGGATTTTAATATAATATCTCGTACCTTTATGTCTAGCAAATCCTATCAAATGCCAAACTAGTCGTAATACGAGGCATAGACGGATCCAACTGCTGAAAAGTTTTCACAATGGTAAGACGCTGTTGCGTAATTATCAAAATTAGAATTCCACAAGCACCTGCTTACGTAATTAATACTCGTGTTATTTTCTTGAACAAATAAAACATGCGCTACTATTTTGTATCTGTTGATGCCGGATAGTTTCATCTTGTCTTTGATAACATTAGCAATCGATGAACAAACGTTAGCTTGGCTTTCGTGTTGAATGTCTATGTCATATAGGAACGAATGCAAAACCTCGGAGATAATTTTTTCCGTTCTTTCAACATTAAAAACCTCCCATTCTTCCGGCTCTAATTTATATGTATTTTCCAAAGCAGTGCTAGGTCTGAACATATCTTTATCTGACCAGGCTGGACTTTTTGTGCCATCTAAGGAAAGCTGTTTTTGTTTTGTTCTCTGCATTTTGGCACCGTCCTTTTCACGCTGAGTAGCGCTACCTTTTCTCTGTTTTTCCCTCTGGTCAGTAACTGGTTGTCTGTCTTTGACAGAGCCATAGTTTCTATTGTTATCACTTTCTTTGCTCTGATGACCGTCTCTAAACACCACACTGTTTCGTCGACTTGATACATTTCTACTGGACCCCGGGGTATTTCTGCCTGTCGTTAAGATTTCGCCCAAGTTGTCTTTCGATGAATACATAATTTTCTAGATAAACACTTCTCCGTGCGTTTCCGACTGTTCGCTGTTTGCTACATATATTTGTTGTGCTCTTGGTTTCTATAGCATTGTAACTTGTATTATTGTTTCGATTCACAACTATGAGAAAACATTTATAAAAACTGAAAAAGATGTTTTGGTTCACTATCTGTAAACAACCTATATCACCCATAAAAAACGTTCGACTAACCTTGATGATCAAATTTCAAGGGAATTGTTGTTGCCGAATTTAGAAATAAGAAATAATGGTAGGTGTCAGTTTGTTTGTTTCTATGATTTAAGGCAAACTAAATCTATTTTCCCGTTACACGATGGTAAATTCTTACATGAAAGAAGAGAAAAACTTAATATCACAATTTAGCGGGAAACAACTACAGAACGTCTTCAAAAAACAGGTCTACTTCCGCTCTGCAAGGTTGACAAGAGTCGTTGTGGTTTAAAAGACAACGTTCCAGCCACTTTGACATTCTTCTACATAGAGTTTAAGTTTTCAAAATGTACAAAATATATTAAAAATTAGGAATTTGACTTTGGGAAAAGTATTCCTTATCTGAAAACATTGGAATATAGGAATAACAAGCACGTGAATGAAGAAGAATGTGATGTCACTTTCATATTTTGATGGTTATAGCTTGTACGACAGCAAATGGATCTCCGTGGTCGAGTGGTTAGGGCATCGCGCTTTGAACCATTGATTTTCTCACTTCTGGTCAGCGCAGGTGCGAGTCCCCTAGAACCTAAGCTGATTTTTGTGAGAAAGTTTTCCAGTTTACTTGCAGAAGGCTGATGGTCTCTTCCCGGGTTGCCGAGTTTCCTCCTCCAGCATTAAAATCTGGCCGCCACCATATAACTGAACAATTGTTGAGTGTGGCGTTAACAACACTATTCAAAGTAAAAAAAAAATTCAAGCGACAGCAAATAAACTACCAACAAAGTACTCAACTGATATGCCTTAAAAGCGATATTTATATTCACATTATAATTCATTGTTCCCTTAATACAATCAATGAAAGTGATTCTTTTGAATAAGTACATGTAAAAGTAGATCAAAATTGTGATATCTCTTTACACAACAGACAATGGATTGATCAGAGAAAACAATATCACTTACGCTTGTTTACTAAAAGTTATTCAAATGGTTAATGGTTACACATATGAAAATGAGCTATATATTTTATTTATTCCACAGCTTTGACGACAGTGTATATCATTTTAACACAACTGGGGTATGACATCTTTACTTTGTGTCGACATAGATCTACTGTCGGTTCAGTCAGTCACTTTCAAAAACTAAGAAGTACAGTTGGTGTGTGTTATCAGGTTTCCTGTTTGACGTTCATAAACGTTTGTAAGTCGTTTTTCAAAACTATATACTTAAGTTAGTGAACAATATCAGGGTTCCTGTAAAATGTTTACGTTCAGATACATCAGTTAGTCATTCTTCAAAACGAACTACTAGTAATACAGTTGGTGTGTAATAACAGATTTTTTTTCTTAGACATTGTTCAAATACAAATATGAACGTAAGTAATTTTTCCAGACATCATTTCCCTGTGCTGTTTGGGAGGTTTTCGACATCTCAACACCATTTCTGTAACTGAAGTCATCCCCATTTTTGATATTTTCAAATTTGTTTTATAAAATCTATGTGTTGTGAATAAGTTATGCTTTTTAGTCCATAACTAAATATGTTCATAAGACGTCTGCCCTGTGTGGCCGTATGAACTTCAATCAATTATAGTTCAAAAGGGAAAGAGAGAAATAGCCAAAAATAGAACACCATCTTAACATTATACCTATCTAAGTAGGTTTTACCCCTTGCTTTGATTTATCTGGCGAGAAGGAAATTTTCATTTCGTTAAATTGAAACCGTTAAGGGAGATCTTGTTTGTTTTGGCTTTCACACCATTGAAACAGGATGGACTTATCAAAAAAGAATACTTTTATACAAATAAACGATGTAATTATCCCTATCTAAATTCCATTTTGGTTTTAGTAAATGCAGTTTTGTTCGATTTTTTCCATTAACATGAGCGGAAACGGAAGTCAACGACAAGTGCTTGTAGATGATATGTTGATTCTTTTCATGTTACAAAATCCTATACCTTTGTTGATTTCGTCTGTGATGTAATTGCTCTCTGTAATTGGACCTGTAATTGCTGCTATCAGGCAAAGCAGTATAAAACTGAAACATGTTTCTGTACAGTAACAATATTCATTGTTTTTGAAGCTTGAGAGGAAAATAATCAAACATGGGTATGTTGAATGGAAGAATGGAAAGGGAAAATCCAATCCGAGGGACTACCAGATTCTTACCTCGGTTAGAGAACTTCAGTCTGATCCGTTCAACATACCCATGTAAGATTCTATTTATCTTCAGTGGAATTCTGGCAAATGTAGAATAATAAACGAAGCAGCAATGATTTAATTTGAAATAAAGTTAGTGATTTAATTATTGACGTTCACAAAATAAATATATTTGTGTAACAAAAGATAAAACTGTAAATAAGAAAGAGAGATATAGATAAATTTATAGATAGATAAATATATAGTCATCTTTTTATGGTTACTCTTAGACGGATTTGGCTATGCATTTAGATTTATTATTTGGCCTTGTATAAAGCCACTTTCCCTTTAGAAAATCTGTTTTATAGTTGGGGGCTAAACTGAAGGATTCTAACTGACAGAAAATATCGTCTTGGGCATTATAACTTTGGTGTTATGTTTATAATATAGATAGATAACTATATACATCCATCCACACACACCGTACATGCACGCAGGTACATACACACATACACATCAAATATTGTACATACACGCACGCAAGCAAATACACACACATCGTACACACGCGCACACACACGTACACGCTTCCAGACATGTTCATCTACTTTTAGATGATAACAGATCCCAATATCCTATATATTTACATTTCACTATACTACAATGTATTCCACTATAACAAGAATCAGTCTGTTGGAAATATGACGAGATTTAGTTTAGATAATCGATTAAATATATAGAGGGATACACCATTGGGAATAGCTGCGTGTTAATGCGAACGACATTAATGATCAAAATAGGGAGATATTTCATGTTGTTGAATATCAGAAAAACAGTATTTGTATAACTTGTAATAGTGCAACACTCCAATTATTCAACATAATTTATGCGAAAAAATAGTAAAACACTCAAAATTCACAAATTTTCGACCACTTGGCCTTTATCAAGTGAAAAACGACAATATGTATATCAGTTACATAGCATTAAGTCTGCACAATACAAAGCTCCAGTGCAGCTTGTAATACCTTTACATAAAGCATAAAGCACTGGAGCTTTGTTTTGTGCAGACTTAATGCTATGTAACTGATATACATATTGTCGTTTTTCACTTGATAAAGGCCAAGTGGCCGAAAATTTGTGAATTTTAAGTGTTTTACTATTTTTTCGCATACTGATACTTCCCTTTGGAGGACATTAAATTTTATTGGAACAACATAATTTATTTATAGCATTTTATCTTTTGGAATAAATCGAAGATCAGGGGTCCATTTTACTAAAGATCGTAAATGTAACATGTTTCTGAAGTACATTAAGTGTGCGATTTATTCTCTAACGATGATAAATAGACACGTGTTTATATAGTTCTCCATTATCTCTCTTAATTTGACTTTTATTCTGAAAACACGGTGTGCACTACATGAATGCTCTTAACTATAGATTTAAATGAAACTTTTATTGTGGTTTGTACATACATTCTTGTCCTGTCATTTATAAGTCTATAGAGACAATCTTATCTTTCCGATCATTTTTACGCGTTTGCAATCTGAAAGGGAAAAACGAGAGATTTAAAGTGAATTTCATTGCCATTTAATGCTTTATGTAAAGGAATTACAAGGACCTTGTTTTGAATCACTTCACTCAAGTCATGGAGTTAAATCGGCAGATTTACATAGAAAAACAACTTTGATGCTATTATCGCCAGTTATTTAAACAAATCTAGAACACAAATGACCAGCAAATCATGATTGTTTGAGAAATTAATTGTGCCTTGCCACGTATGTTGTTCATTCATTTAGATTCTTTTAACCATTTCAACCATAAATATCTGAATGGTATGCTCTTTTCTATTATTCAGAACAGTCTATTGTGGCCTGTAGGATTGAAAGGATTAAATCTGACCATGTAATTTTGAGAGGTACATTCATTTTCTTTATCATGCGGTCACACTGTTTGATTTGGTTACCTCTTATTTTCTACTGTTGCTATTATATATCACCAGCCTATATAAAATTAATTAACTCGTCAACTCCTGTGGTCACATTTAGACTCACCCAGATCAATAAATAGTTTCAGGGGTAAACAAGTTAATAATGCAATTAAAATTATTGTAACATTTGGATTCTTAATCATAGATTCCAAATTTCTGATAGTGGACTCAACCATTCTTTCAAATGGGCAGGTCCAAATGAGACTTCAGGGAATAATGAGTTATGATATTACAAGAACAGGAATAATTGTAAATTATGTTTTTAAAGGAATTCTTTTTCAGCGACTAATTTTATTTCTCCGATTAAAATAAAATATATTGTATATGATTGTAGAAATGATTCTGCATTGACGCAGTGAGGGCAATATTGGTGTATTTCAACATCAACCTTGTCATCTAAGCAAAAAATAAGTGTTTCTATATTCCCTTTGATTTCTTCTTAACCAGCGTAAGGTTTTCTTTATCCCCCTTTGTTTTCCTGTTTCGCACGAACCAATGCGAGTCTTTCTTTATCCCCTTTGTTTTCTAGTTTCGCACTAGCCAGTGCGATTCTTTCTTTATCTCCTTTGTTTTCCTGTTTCTTGTTCTCATCTGAATCTACGTAAAGCTTGTTTATCCCCTTTGTTTTCATAAAAACGAACAAAAAGCTTTCTTGTTTCCCTTAAGATTTGCCTTCATTATCATCTAAACCATTTATCCTCTTTGTTTCTTGTTTTCATCTGAACCAAAGTTTTCTTTGTTGCCTTTGCTTAAATCTTTACTAACATACGACCTTTTCATCTAAACCAACATAGGACTTTCTTTATCATTAGTGTTGTCCCGTGACATCTGAATTAAGGTTTTTATTATACCTTTTGCTTTTATCTAAACCAGAATAAAACTTTCTTTATCACCTTTTGTTTTCAACCAAACCAACACGGGCCTTTATTTATACCCTTTACTTTCCTTTGTCGTGTATATCAAGGTTTTCTCCGTCGTCTAGTTTACGTTCATCTGAACCAACACTATGTCTTTATTTGTCCCTCTTCAATTTAATTCCATCTCAATCAACTTTGTCCTTTTTATACCATTTGCTTTCATCTGAACCAACATGGATTTCGTTTTACCCTTTTCTACTAAAACAAAATTCTTTCTTCCCAACATGGGAACATTTTTACTCCCTTGGGTTTTCTGCGTCACCATAATCAAGGTCTTCTTTGGCCCTTTGCTTTATCTATTCTATCTCCTTTGTTTTCCCGAGTCACCTAAACCAGGGTTTTCTTTGGTCCTTTGCTTTCTTTATCCCCTTTGTTTCCCCATGTCACCTAAACCTAGATTTTCTTTGGTCCTTTGTTTTCTCTATCCACGTTGTTTTTCCGCCTCATCTAAACCAAGGTTTTAATTGGTTTTATGTTTCTCTATCCCGTTTGTTTCCTGTATCATCTTAACCAACATTATTCTTTTTTTATCCTCTTTATTTCCAACTAAACAATCATAAGACATTCTGCATACCCTTTCTTTATCTAAAACAACATAAGACTTACATTATACTCCTTTTTACAACTTAAACAACAAAAGAATTTCTCCATAGGTTGTTGTTGCTGTTTTTTTATTATTATTATTATTTATTCATTCATTTATTTATTTAAGGTAAGGTTTGCACGTACAGGGAGATAACTCGCATTTTAAACGAAAATTGGCGCTGTTCCTTATTTGATGACGTTAATTCCATTCACAAAAAATACATTTGTTGACGTCATTGTGTTGGCAGTGTCGGACCGAGAACTAGTAGCCATCTGCAATGTTGTACAACTATAATATATAATCTATGTCCTGAATATATTGAGAAGTAATGGCATTAGAGATTTCCTGCGATACAGTCCTAATGATTGCGTACCTTGATTTTAATAAATATTCTCCATATTTGTTTTATTATATCGAGGTCCGGTAGAGTCTGAGTTTGGCCACCAATGAGAGATCTGAGACTTTCCCGACAAATGGATCCACAGAACAGTTGCCATCCTCTGAAATCCAGGGGCGATTTCTAAAATCCTTCGCCACACCTGGTGATAAAAAATCATTAAAAACTTTATTATTTTTCTTCTTCTTAACATTACCTTAGCACAATAACACTGGTTCCTTTATGAGTAACACACTCTCAAAGATCGCGCAATCGTGATTTTTACTGTCCGCTGTAATGTTTATTTTCTATATTTCCGGTGTTGATTTTGGTTACATTGAAAATTTTCACTTTCTTTTGACCACTTAATCTATTGCATGTTTTAGTCCGACAGTTCAAGTCCGTGCGGAGTTATTTTAATTATTTTGTTTAGCTTCAATATGGTGCTATAAATAGCGGACGAAATTCCCGTTTAGGCCTGTATTCCCTGTCTACAGTACTTGTTCAAAAGTTTGTAATTATGTTCCATTTATTGGTATTTGTGAGCAAAAATATTCATATATATTTATTGTAGTAAGCAACTCGAAAGCCATTTAGACATTTTTGCATTAACAGCATATGTTCTTCAGATTTAAGTTTAAACTTTGGTCGTGTTACAATACATTGTTAATATAATACAACTTTCATTGAGTTAAGTTATCATAAAAAAAAAACAATCCGTTATTTTCACCTTAAAATATATAGCCATAATGTTTCATTTACAACAAGTAACAGAATTTAACAGAGAAGAAGGTGTTCAAATCATTATTCATTTGAAAGAAAAAGTGTCTAATTCATTTTTTATCATCGCTTATGAAAATACCGGTCACGTCCTCGGCCCCCTCCCCCTGCCTAGAACTGTAAACCCCGAATCTCGGATTTCGTATATTTCCCCTGGATGTCGGGAAATCATAATTTTTATTTACAGCGAGACAACCAATGGGCATTCACTCACTGTAATGATGGAAATTGTGGAAATATAGATTTCATATCATGATTCGAGGAATAAAAAGCGACACGGAAACTGTTTGAATTTGAACGCTGTGAAGTCGGAAATAGGGTAGCCATGGGGAAGGAAAATGTTGTTTAACAATATTAATCTGGGTACATTCTTATCAATAATTCAACTAACTTATGTGGACATGTAAGTGCAGTATTAATCAGACATTTAATGGTGCAAATGTGCTATGCTTTTCGAAAGGACAATATTTTAAATTCTTTATTTTGCTTAAAATATTGCAAAATGTAATTAATTTTATTTAAAAAGTGACTATTTATAGCACGTTTCCATAGAAACGAAGTCGGTGACATATGAATTTTATTAGCTTATATTAATGACAATAATAATGTCTTCGTAACATTACTTTTTGATAGAAACGTTGGACGTGTAAAGGGTCATTTTTTATATTTTTTGTTGCCATTCCAACCATTTCAGTTTAAAACATAAGAGTGAGAATGAGGTAATTTTTATTATTATGTACATTTTTACTGAATAAGATTTAACATTGTGTTCAATTGATATAATGAAATAATTTGAACACTTTTGAACAAATTAATTTTATTATTTTTGTCATTTTTGTTTTTGCCCCAGTTTTGCAAGAAAACGGAACGGTCAATTTTCAATAAATTTTCATTTTATGATAGAGCTTTCCTTTCTGTCTTCTGTCATATCTCATTTGTGTACAATATATGAAAAAGAATTCTCCCGAACATGCAAACCTTACCCTAAAACAACATAAGTCTAAAAAAAAACATAAGGGTTTCTTTATACCCTATCCTCAACTAAAATAACATGGGGGTTTCTTTGTACCTTTTTTTCATCTAAAACAAAATAAGGTTTTCTTTATACCCCTTTTCAACTAAAACAACATCATGGTTTACCTGTTTTACATTCGTCTCTGAGGTATATTTGTAACATTGGCAATGAAGTTTCAATTATACTACCAGGCAATGGTCATACGTCACTATGACTATGGTATCTTTATTCCGTGATAGTTTGTGTACCACTTTTTACCACTCAATACTATTCGTTTTCTTTTTTATTTCCTGTTCATCCATTGCAGCCAATGAAAATGATTTGGAAATAATGATCCGAGTTACAAAAATCATTGATAATATATTTTACTTTTCAGTACAACATTTTAGATCTAGGTATAAAAGCTTCGAAGTAACATGAAATGACCTTTGTCAAAGCTCTCTCTCATATACTGTATATATAGTTCCTTGGGTTTTAATAAAAATGAATTCGATTATTTTGTCAAAGCCCCCCCCTCTCTCTCTCTCTCTCTCTCTCTCTCTCTCTCTCTCTCTCTCTCTCTCTCTCATATATATATTGCGAAATAAGTTATTTTCGTGGGGTTTTATTCAAAGACGAATTCTATGACATTAATTTTGGTTAATTTTGAGATATCCTATTGTCTATCATTTATACAGATATACAAACAGTAGTTAGGCAACTTACATGATATACGGTATATCACCGTTGATCGGTTGATCACGTGACATATATACACCTAGCCACTACATGAATTATATAATCATTTTCTTGACTGCATCCTAGTAGCGATATTAATCCTTACACACAATAAACGCTCATATTGCTAGTCACGGTCGATGAAACTGAAATTTTCACAGTCACTGAATACTTTAACTTTTACGAGATAATTTGTTGGTTTTTTAAATATTTACATACAAAACACGTTTTGAACATATTAAACAGAAGCGAATTGTAAATAACTTTGTATTTAAGATATAAAGTGACAAATATGACATTTTACATTATTGACATAAAATGCTGCCGTAGTACCGCATAATCAGACTTAATTAACGATAATGGCATTATAATTCTAATCAAAGTCAGGCACACGGAAGACTGCAACAGTAAATCGATATAATGGTAGAGGGAGAGAAGGATAAGTACTTCTGACTGATGTTATCAGAGTATGGGAGAGACAATTATAATATTTAAACGAATAAATTCCCAGTAAAAAATATAATTAAGATAAGAAATAATTACAACAAATTAACTATAATTTGAGAATGTTACATGTTACATGATGAAACACGATTCCTCAAGTCATAAACAGAATATAAGTTATGCAAAGCTGATTTTATTTATTACAAAGAGTCTCAATTTATAATTTACATTTTAAATCATTTAGGCATAAATATAATTTCGAAATATAATTTATTACTGCTCTCTGACGTTTGGTCCATTTGATATGCTGAATATGTACATTCTCTCCTTCCACACGCAGAATGAGAGAGACGGACAAACAGACAGACAGATAGACAGACGGACAGACAGAAAGACAGACAGACAGACTGACCTATTCCCTATGTTTGTCCAATGTTCACCAAATTTATATATTGTCCCTTTGACCACCTGGCGCTTAATACATCTTTTACTGTATTTTGTTTATTGTGTTATAAATCATATCAGGCATTATATATCGTTGATAATATATCAGAATTACTATTTTGGGACTGAAGTGTATAACCGATTGAAGATGAAATTTTGACAGATTTTTAATGTAATGCAGTATTGACAATAATCATTGACAAACAAAGTGTAACAGTGTTCTTTCTTTGTCTTCAAGATATATGTGTATGTAACTATTGAAATATAATAATCAACTGAAATTTCCAATGTGTTTGGCTAAAATTGTAAATGAGAGTAATATATACAAATGGGTGACAAAAGTAAGGAAACTTTTTATTTCCTCTACAGATATTTCATATAAAACCACGTTTTCCAAAATAATATAAAAGTCATTTCTTATTCAATTTCAATACAATTTTTTCCACTGACCATTAATGTTTTAAAAGTTCTGAGCTTGCTTTGTAATGAATTTCCATTTTTTCGTTTTATATTACTGATAGGTTTAGCGGGATACAAAATTGTCATATATCTTTTTAATTTATATGAATAGGGAATTGTGACGTAAAGAATTTAAGATTCTGTTGGAATTGCTAAATTGTGAAAGCAGAACAAAATTACAATGCAAGTGTTAGATATTTTGATTTTGGGGGTATAGGTTTAAACAAGGGTAATTTAGAAATGAATACTTTGACAAAATGTTGTTTTAAATAGAATAGAGAAAGAGAAAGAGAAATAAAAAGTCGTTCACTTTTGTCACCCTGATGGCTGTCGTAACCTACTTCGACAGTATGAAATTAATCTTAACAATGACTTATCAAAATGATAAACAAATATTTGCTCTCGGCATGCTTTACTGACAATAATCACACGATTTAACATACTTCTCCACAAAGTGATTCTTAGCGATTTGACAAATATTGAATTTATAAATTAAATCCAAAGGCAATGCGAATACAATACAAACAAAACAAGTAAATCCAACTTGGTGACATTTACACGTTGTCATATACACCCCATTCTCACTGACAAACAGGTGCTGGTAGTCAGCCAACTTCTTCCATCTTCTCCGTACCGGCCTGTATTTATCCATTATACCTTATTTACACATTGCTCCCGTTGACACTCAGATACAGATATTTCCTAAACATCTCCAATACATTCTAAATATATATGTACCCATGAACATAACAAATTAAAAAATAACAATAGCTATTTAGAGAATATGCTTATTCATAATATGTAACGAAAACTGACGCAATCGCCGTGAAGTCAATCCCCTGATATGTTACCGTAGCGAAATTGTCCAAACTTGAGTCCCATAAACATCGGCTAGCAATATTTACACTTTGTTTTTTCTCTTCCACAATTACAACATACGCCATTACCTTGTATCGTTTGACGCCAGACATTTTGATTCTTTCTTTTACTAAGTCGGACAGAGATCTACAGAGTTGAGGGAATTTCTTGGCGTCGTACTTTTTATCTTTAAGGTATGTTACTAATATAGTCTTCATAATCCGTTCAGCTTTGGATACCACAAATTGTGTTCCATCATCCGGTCCCACTTTGTATGTGTTTTCCAAGTGTCGAATGATTCCCCCTTTTTCCGAACCACACCGACTCCGTGTCAGCGAACTTCCAAATAGTGTATGCATCCTGAGTTTGGATCTGAGTCTGTGGAATCTGTCTTTTGTGTGTATCGTTGACGACACTTTACTGCTACTTTCAGAATGTTTATCACCTTTGTCGTGTTTTTCCCCGCCAAACATTC